>JAIPMN010006907.1:32465-48400 GCA_020650975.1 Apostichopus californicus
CCCCCCCCCCCCCCAAAAAAAATGGCAAATTTTGGTGTGGTACTGACTTGTTGTGACCTTTGAACAGTGTAGTTAAATATTCTAGTAGCTTTTGCAGTTACTTTCACAAACTGTCAAAATGTGGATTTTGCTGTTATGGTTCTCTGTGTTATACTAATTCAGTAACACAGCATGTCTTTATGTGTCATGTGAACCAATGTAGTATCTACTACTCTGTCTCGTCAATGGTGATTTACTGTCTGTCAGTGATTGCTATGTTCAAACAGTTACCACCAAGATGAAGCAAACATAATTTTCATCATAGGTGATGAAATTTGACAGCCTGTCAAATGGCCAGATTCATATATGCCACCATAAGAAGTACGCACGGCAAAATCAAAGGTTTCCCTTGCAGTTACCGTCATGTCTAAGAAAAACTTGGCATTAACACTCTTACATCCCATGAATTTTGCAAAAGACAGAGAGGAAATAACATTGTTTTCTTGAGTGTACAAATTTAATAATTGAGTCGGAAATCAACGTCTCGTTTCATGTACAATAACCCGTCTGAATTGATCTCCTCTCCTTTTCAGAATTGCCCTGAGTCAAGGACTCGGTCGAGGTTGGTTCTCCTACTCGGACATGGAGGTCCTCATGGCGCATCCCAGTTGGAATGAATCATGGGGAATTCTCTTCCATCAGGCTTTGAAGGTATCACAAACCCTCATTTTTACCCCCTCTCATCATTTAAGTTTGTGTATAGTTTGCCCCCTGATCAATCCTGTCTTGAAAGTCACAAGATTGGCTGCTTTGCACTTGGTGACCATTTTCACTAAACGTAGGGAGCATTTGCTCAAACTAAGGTCAGAAATTGTTAAATCACACTAAAACAGCCTCCTAAAGTTTCTATCCAATATGGATGTTATGCAAGCAAGTAAAATAATGATTGAGGTTAGACATCCCCTCCAGCAAAGAAATGCCTATTTAGGGATCGCCACCAACTAAGGGCTGGATAGCTTGAGTGGTAGAGCCCTGGGTTTGTTACCCAGAGGTCACTGGTTCGAAACCTCTTCTAGCCATAAATTTCTTTTCTCCTTCCCATTAAGAAAAAAAACATTACCCATGACCCAGACAATTTCATGTCATAATTTTCTGTAAGTTAAAGGCAAATCAAGCAAACAAAGTATTTCACTATCGGGTGTTAGGATAACAAACTTAAAAGGAATCGGCGTAACAAGTCCCTTCTTGTTTGCAAACTTTGAAATTTGGTGAGCCATGCTAACAAAGTGCACAATTGGTACAATTTAGTATGGCAAAATTTAACAAAAAAGATGCGAAATTTTCTATTTCAGTATTTGGCTTGTGGTCGAATGTGTGGATGGTTACTTCAAATAGTAAAATTATTAAGAGTTTTGCTCCAAATGTATTTCCTCTCTCTTTCTCTTATCCAGGTGCTTGGCCTCTGTCTTGCTGTTTATACCGTGTGTGCTACCTCCGTTATATGGGCCTCCGTGTTACTCCACCACCCCCATCTCCAGTCACCATCTGGATGTAGCTTCCTGCCTCTGACATTGAACTCTCACGTCAAGAAATCGACCCTGATGCATCATAACGCAGAACTCATCAACACCTTACCGTCCTCCAGCACTGTATGCCACTGTCCTAGCAAGGAAACGAACGAGTCCTTTGACGTAACGGAGACCGAAATCGAGGAGAGCGACTGTATCGAAGAGAACCCCAGTGTAACAGACCTGACCATCACCTTACGAGAGAAGTATCACGGAGCACAGCAGGCTCTCTTCGTCTTCTATCACGCCCTGCTGACCGCTGTCAGTGACCTTTCTGTTTCTGATGGATTTCAATCCGATTGCAATGACCGTTCGTTTTCATCAGAGGAGAACTCTTCTTGCGTCTGTACATGTTATCGCAATGCTGCTGTCTGTACGAACGATGACAGCCTCGACTCTATATACCGCCAAAGATCGTCGATCAAGCAATCCTCGGTCCCAGTGGCCTGTCGATGTCCGTGTCAATATCAGAATGTGGAAGGACATCGGTTGACCGGGTCGAATGAAACAGAAACTAACTTAACAGACTACGGAGCAACCGACCTTTGGTCAGCTATCTCCAATTGGTGGTACGAACTTTGGATGGGCATCAAGGGATGTCAAGGGATGGGCATCAAAGGAGAGTCATTTTGTGCGTGGTCGTCGCCTAGTTTAAAGAACAGGTTTGTAGATCTAGAGATGAGGTTTGGAACAAGTTCTTACTAAAGTTAGATTTGGTTCAGCTAGTAGACTTAGATTTTCGAAATGGTCCGTAATGGAGATCTGGAGCACTCTGTAATTTCCATTTGAAGTAACTTAGTATTTATCACACACAGGTGCATAAATTACTGTGAGAATGCACCTTTCTTTCCGTTAGTGGGAATGTAGTTGCTCACACTGCATTGGAATTGATTCCATATAAACCATGAAGTCTGTTTGGATGATATGTTTACACCATTAAAGGACACTTTCTTACTTTATTTGCTTATGTGGAATTTTTACTCAGTTCTTATATCAATGTAGCCTTACAGTGGGCTAAAAGTATGGGGGGATCAACAGCTGATTGTCTTCACGGGTTTTGTGCCCATGGCCTCTGGAATGAACCCTCTGATTTGAAATGAAGGAAATATGGACGTAAGACAAAATTGATGGTAATCAATAACGGACATCTTCCCCGATCACAGTTCAGAAAGAAACAAAAATTTCATGCAAAGATTTTTATGTGAAAAGCATCTCTATCATACAATGTAAGAGGTATTTCGTTTCCGACGTTAAGGGTCAATAAGGATAATACCCCTAAATATGCTAGGAATTGAAATAATGGTCACTTACATTCAACTTTAAATGGCATTTTAATAATGCTAACCTTTAAAGCTTGTGCAATCTGTGAGGTATGTCATTGTGTATTATTACCACTCTTGCATATCTGAGAATAACTTAAACAGTGTCAGGAAATCCAGGAGACTACTTTTGAAAACTGTTAGCAGGATAAACTTGAGGGTTGTTACTAATAATGACATTTGAAGTCAAAAGTTTGCTGTGAATTTTATTCAGTATTAGTCTACCAGTACTGTCTACCAGTTAGTCTACCAGTACCTAAATTGGGGAAATTTATTAACAAAACTATACTTTGATGCCACATTTTAAAGCACTTGTACAGACAGTGTAAGCAGTATGAATAATATATCCAGTTTTTCTATGAGATAAATGGTTTGGAACTGTTCGTACTGTCAGTATGATTGCCTCGAAGCGTGACAAAGAAAAGTATCGTATTTAGTGGTACTAGCATTCTCAACTGTATTCTCAACTGGCTGAATAGTCTCAGAAATCGAGAAGTACAAAACTATGAAAAGTAGAGCTAATAGCAGGCATGAGCTTTTCCCGCGAATTCGCGGAATATCCGCGATTTCTTTTCTACCTCGGGGACAAAAACTATCATCCTAACACACTGTAGCATACGCAAACTGGAGCCTATACCGCAATTTTTGCAAAGTTCCGTGATTGTTTTTACCCCAGGCTCATCCCTGTAATAGCTATAAATAATGCACTAAACATTATATTTGCTTGATGAGTATTCTGTTGGAACCAGCTGGGATATTCTCGCTCTCTCTCTTTTAATATTAAAATCAAGAGATACCCAATCTTCTAGTTGGTATCCTGAAGTTTACCACAAGAAATAGAAAAGCAAATTATTCAGTTTTAATTGTTGGAGCGTGAATGCCTGCTGGAGATGTAAAGTGTTCTTTTTAACGTTGTTAGATGAGTTGTGTTTATGTTTGGAGGGGAACTCCACAGTAAGTAGAAAAAAGGGTCTTTCTCTTTAAGAATGGTATACTATACAAATGTTTTTTTTCCTTGAATGCTTTATATTAGCAGCCTTGATGTGTGGTTTTTTTAGCAATCATTTTGTATGTGTTTAATACTCCAGACCTTTTCCTCTTCCATTTTGCATCATAATGCATCTAATTTGTAGTCATTAATATTTTTTCATTATCTTTCTATAGTGTTCTTGAGACACGCTTGCAATGATATTATATCTTTCTCAACAATTTTCTCTGTTACAGGACTAGCTCCAATTTTGTAAGCAGATTCTGCTATAGGATCGAAAAGTCACACCGTCTTAAAAGAAACGCGCGATTAAACTTCAAAGCAGTTTTTGTGTTGATTTTTCAGTTTCTTACAAGTTTGTATTTGAATGGGTGCTTCTGAGAAAAACAACTTTTTTTTTTATTTAAGAAAAAGAAAAAAAAAGTGATTCAAACAGTTTATTTCCCAGACTCTTTAGTTTGTACTTCATAGAAAGAGCAGATCAAGAAGATTCCAAATTTTGGCCAATTTTCGTCATTAATTTCTAAATGAAACTAATAATATACTAGCCTGGCTAACAAACAGTAATTATGGAAATCAACACAAAAACTGCTTTGAATGGTCGCATGTCTTCTTATGTTTGTTTCATTGTAATTTGAAAAGGGCCAATTTTAGAATAGAGGGACGTAAATCAAGTTTGTTAGTGTAAGACACCATTCTTCTGACAAATTCATACTGAAAAATTATGAGTCTTCTTGAAAGCCAATTTTTTCGTCACTTTCCTATTTTACTGGAGTGATCCTTCTTGAGTATAGTCAAATTTAAGAATAAACAACCACAAGAGAAATGTCGTGGATGACAGTAAAACATACATAATTCCTGAGTAGTATATGGATCAATAACACTATAACTTATTCATTCTCTTGACAAATTCATACTGAAAAATTATGGGTCTTCTTGAAAAGCCAATTTTTTCGTCGCTTTTCTATTTTACTGGAGTGATCCTTCTTGAATATAGTCAAATTTAAGAATAAACAACCACCAAGAGAAATGTCGTGGATGACTGTAAACATACATAATTCCTGAGTAGTATATGGATCAAAACACTTTAACTTATTCATCTTAAAAAAAACAAGCTCAGGTTACAAACATTGTTAATATAGTCCATTGTACTATGACGTATTTTTCCTCACTCGGAATGTAATGAAAGTTTTCAGCTTTCCATATCAACAGACAAGTTTACGAGAATTTTAAGAGAAATATTGAGTTAATGTTGAGCTTATTTTAACTCCAATTTGGTAGGAACAACTCGACACAAGAAGTATTTGCCCTCTCCATAACCCCCAAAATTCCACTGACAAAACAATAGTACTATCTTTCATTCTTAATACAGATATTTTCAAAATGGAAGAACCTTTGATAATCAGTTAGACACTCTCTCTGTTTGTACATGGGTAAGTGGAGACTTGGTTTAAACTACAGACTATGTGAAAGTGCTGTGTGCAGAGAGATACGAGTAGTGATACAGATCATTGGAAAGTTTTTTGTGTGCAGAGGTAAACAAGGAATTGTGGTTAGGTGAATTGACAGGAGATTTTTCTGTATTGTGAAATTGCAAAATTCGGTCGGTAACCTTGAGTATGAATTTTTTTTTCTGTAGGAACGTGGGAAGCATGACCGGAAAGGCTTGGAACACCCGATATGCAATGTTTTGTATCTTTTCTGTATTACTGTATCTGGTTGTTTCTGTTACTTCTAGCTTCATCTTTCAAAAGGCCTTCGAAATTGAAGGGATTAATAAAGGACAATTATAAATCCCCATTCATTTATCTTTGTTTTTCTTTTTATGTATAAACAATTTCCTGAGAGACAACTTTCTGTTGCACACTCGATTGACGAGATGTTTCCCTACAATCCTTGAACTTTTGCTCCAAAAAGAAATAAACAAACATTAAAAAATGGGTTTTACCACTGCTTGCCCTTCCCTCTGACAGTTGATATCATCTTTTATTTTACACCTCCACAAATTTTACACCTCCCCCACCATTTAACACCTCCCCCACCAGTTCTACACCCCACCATTTTGCTAACTAAAATTAAACCACAGTTTAAAATAACAAATGAAGTGAGTCATGGAAACCAAGATGAGCCATCTGTAAAACTGATGTATTTCTTTTTTTACTGAAAGTGAAATATACTTTTACATAATTACAGCCCCCCTGACCCAGTATATTAAACTCAACAATAGTATGCAGAAACAAACAAAAGTATTGCTGGAGAGAAACTTGGCAAATTATAAAACACTCGATACAAAATTATCCAAATCTCTGCTTGCAAATATCCAAACGAAACGCTTTGTTTTATGGAGGATAAATGGAAATGCAATGAATCAAATATACCATTAAATTTATGCCTTTGATAACATGCTTTCAGAAAAACGGTAAAATAAATCATTATAAATTCTTGTTTAGAGAATTCAAATAAGACTGGTAACATCCTATTCTGTATCTCTCTATGCTGTTTGTCTCCCACCCCCCTTCCCCTTTCTTTTCAAATCTTGATAAGGTCGATATTTGATGTAAGACACTAAACATAACATGATTTCTCTTAATATGTGTGTCTGACACTAACCAATCTTCTTGTAATATCAGTATAAGAAGTATACCAAGGGAAGCTTTTTTAGCTTGATTGTGAACAAGATCTCATCGGTGGGACTACAGAAAATCTAGGTGTTGTAAATATAGCCCATTGGTATAACTTACATTGGAGATGGTGTATCTCCCCTCCCTCCCCCCCCCCCCAGTTTTTTTGAGGCACCCCTGACATTTAAAACTTTCTGCTCCTACATTAAAAGTTAAAACTTGGCACATGCCTGGTCAAGGGGGTGTGGGGGGTCAAACAGTGAGCTGCCTCCATATTAATTAGTCACATCTGGTTGTAGGTTCACCTCTCCGGTTGGGAGATCTTGAAGATCCGACATGTTTCGTCACCCGATGATGTTAAAATTGTGTTTCCGTCGCTACAAAAGAAAAATGCATATTGTGTGAAGAAAGATAGATACTGCATAAAATTTTAAAAAATTAAAAAAAAAAATCTTCATCCAAATAATTTTGCACATCATGTAAATCTGATTAAATTTCTTCGGGCTATTTGACAATCGAACAATTCAGTCTGTTTTAATTTCTTCAAGTGGAATCATTACCAGTAATTCTTCTGACTTTCGTCAAATCAGGAATTTAGGTCAGTTGTGTTATCTCTAACGGGGAGAAGCTTTCATATTTATCGAGTGATTCACTTCTATAAACGAGGTGATCCCAAGGTGATTACAATGGTATATCTTTTGGTTATCAATAACTGATAACTAATTAACATTTAATAACATTAATAAAGTAAGGAATCCCAAGATGAGGAATTTTTACACAAATTCAGCCTCTCCATTATTGAAGCATAAGCAATTTGACATTCTTCCTGTGATACGAAAATCCTGAAATTTCCCCAATTTTTCCATAAACTCTGTAGAATCTCTACAACCCTCGTAGGATACCACAGGATGAACTTTCCCCGAGAGAAACTAAATTTACGCTAACCTGCTTAGATCAAAATCTAAAATCTCTTTGGAGTGTCCTTCATAACTTGACGACCTTTGACCTGACCTGGCATCCCAAAGCTGGATTCGGCCGTCTAGTCCTGCAGCGATCACTACGGGCGACGTAGGATCCCATTTAACCTTCACAATACCGGTCTAGGAAGACAAGAATAAATGAAATTACCAAACATCTGACAAATTTTACTGTTATGAAACAAATTTTATTTTAAAATCTCTACAATACTATGCCATGAAGATATTATCCATGTTTCCTAAGCCTATTGTTTTTGGTGGAGGTCAAAGGTCATTTTGGGTCACCAGGGGTCAAATTGTGAAAACCTTGTAAACACGATATCTCAAGAAGGGAATGTTAGACTAACTTCATAGTTAGTGTGTAGAAGTACAAAAAGTGAATTGTTTTTGACGGCGGTCAAAGGTCATTTGGGGTCACCAGGGGTCAAATTGTGAAAACCTTGTAAACACGATTTCTCAAGAAGGGAATCATGGGCAGACCTCATATTTAGTGTATAGGAGTACCACATTGTTTAAAAGTAGCCTATTGTTTTTGGTGGAGGGCAAAGGTCATTTGGGGTCACCAGGGGTCAAATTTTGAAAACCTTGTAATCATTATATCTCAATACTGGAAGCTTGGGCTGACCTCTAATTTAGTGTGTAGAATAACCACGTTGAGTTAAAGAAGCCTATTATTTTGGTGGAAGTCAAAGGTCATTTGGTGTCATCAGAGGTCAAATCGTAGAACCGTTGTAAACAAGTACACCCTCACTATACATTAGGTCAGATTCATGAAGAAAACTGCTCATGTTACATCATCGAAACCACAATCCATTTTTGCATTCTGGTTCTATTTTTGCTTGTAATGGCGGACTGCTTGTCAATCTATTTGAAATTATTTTCGGATCTCCGATACTCTCTTGCTTTATATTTTTAGTACTTTGTAGAGGTGGCAATAAACTGTTAAACCTGACCAGCTAGATGATAAACCTAACATTATTATTGGAACACACTCTCTTTAAGCTTGCAAATTAACAGACCTCACAACCAAGTTGATATAAACAGATCTTTCAAAGCTAAGCATTTAATTGAAAGTACAGGAAATGTAGTATCCCCCCTTACTCTCCCCCGCCCCCTAATTTGAGCAAGCTTAGATTGCTAAAATTTGTCAAAAGCTTCTTCCCTGGAGACCCAGACATTTTGGTGTCTCAAATTTGGTGATTTAATGTTTTTGTTTTTAAGATGGCGCCACAAAGGACGCATTAAAGACATTAGTTTGAACATGATCGACCACTTTTCTTGGTTCTACCATATTTGGAGGGAAATACATATCACCCTTGTACAAAGAGAGGGATGAAAGGTTTTCTCTGCAGTCGCATTCCTTTAAATTAATTTCTCTTGTCCATTACAAGTTTTCGTTCACATTGCAGATCCACACGAGACCAAAATTGTTGCACATTGTTTGCAGTACCACTACAAGTTATTGCAAGGAAGAAAACCATGTTTTTGGTATCATAAGGAGAAAGGTAAAATAGTCATTTACCTCGGTCCGACACTGGTGCCTTAGTTTCTGTGTGGGTACGTCCCAGATACTGAGTAGGCCGTTCAGAGATCCAATGGCCACAAGTGACTGACTGTAGAGGACAAAACGAGAAATAAATATGAGTGTTTGATGATATTAAAATGGAAAAGAAATGTGGTATGAAATGTAATCTTCCTCCAATCCCTCTCCCCCCACCTCCCACAAATCTCCCCTCACTTGACTTTGATACAGCAGTGCTATTATCTATCTCCTTCAATCCCTCTCCCCCCCCCTCGCCACAAATCTCCCCTCACATGACTTTGATACAGCAGTGCTATTATCAAGCTCCTTCAATCCCTCCACCCCCCCCACAAATCTCCCCTCACATGACTTTGATACAGCAGTGCTATTATCTAACTCATAGGAACCGTGCCCGGCTATTTTGCATACAATAAAACTTTTAACTCTTCATAACTTAATCACTACACCAAATCCTGATTATATACACACATGGACTATATACATCAATTTTTGAAATTTAAGGACAGAAATCCTTTCTATCAGGTTTTTGTACTCAGAGGGAGTTTGTCTTGTGTAATTTGAAAATGCACAGACTACAGAGAGCCCAGAGAATGGGCATAGTGTATGAAATGGACCTCCATCTTTCAAGTGTTTACTTTGTGTCATGCTACTGACAACATTAATAGAACAACATGCAACATGAACCATTAAAAAGTGAAAAAATTATCATGAATGTAAAATGACAAATGACAGTTCCACAATCAAAACCTTGGTATTATTATAACACAAACCAAATAGTTGAGGAAACTCCTAATATGAGAGGATTCTGAGAATAAATTCCGATATTTGATGTAATTACCTTGAAGAGAATGCTAGGCTCTCGACAGAATTAGTGTCGCCGATGCTCTCATCGATAGCCCCCGCTGGGAATGTAGCTACGACCTACAGAGTTAAAATAGAGTGATGGAGGTATTGATCAAATATTAAACAATTCTACATGCTATTTGTCCATCCATTTAGCTGATCTACCCCTATCACAAATAGGTCCTATTAACAAAATCACCCAAAGTATGCATATATTTAATATCATTTCTCCTTGATACTATGTTTTAGGGAGGTCGTTAACCAGGGGCTCGACAACCTTCTCAAGAGACCCAGAAAATTTGACCGAGGGCAGCACTTTGTCTTCCTGTGCTTTGGAACTTTAATGAAAGGGAGAAACCTAACACAAGTTTATAATTGCATTTCACTTCCTGCCATATTTACTCTAGTTCGACCCCAGTGGAATGTGATGCACAAATGATTTTAAAATATTTCATTTAACCATAAACTGTGAAATTAACTAGTATTTATTTGATTTACAAGTGACAGCAGCCTTACTTCTATGTTTGTTCAGCAATATTATAAAACTTACCACCGTGGAATGTGCTGCACAAATGATTTAAAATATTTTATTTTAACCAAAAACTGTGAAATTAACTAGCATTTATTTGATTCACAAGTGACAGCAGCCCTTATTTCTATGTTTATTTGGTAATTTTATCAAACCTACCAAATATTACTCAAAATGAGATTGCAATTGACCGAGAACTTTTTTTTTTGGTGTGTGATTAATGGTCAAAATTTGTTTTTATTGTTTGACACATTTGTGGTAACACTAATAGATGTTGTTGTAGGACTTTAATCTGAAGAGCTTGGAGAAACTGATGAATTTTAATGGATGTAACACATTCCACCAGAGATCTACATGAAAAGATGGCTAGGTTCGTCCAGTACAAACATGTCAGTAGTTTCAATAGGCTTTCTGTTCATATCTCTTCATGAATGTAAGAAATATGCTCAAGACAATTACCATCCATTTGTGACAAATATGGACAAACCTTATTATTTAATTTCACTATTTCTGTGCTAAATTGTACATTTACACACGTAAGACATCTTTAGTTCCTCCTTCAAACTATCTAAGACCTACTGTACTCTGAAGTCTCTCCTCTTCCTATTATCCTATAGTAATAGAAAAATTCATATTAAATATTTTAAATGCTAGCAAATAAATTAATTCAAATTTTGGAAGTAATTTTTAATGATTGTTTTTTTTTTAAAATAATTTTATATTTTATAATTTTAACAAATTGTTTTTAAATAATTTTTTGAGTAATTTAACAATCTGATTGTGTTTAGATTATAATTTTCTCACCTTGCCCGTGTTTGTGTTGAGTAGTTTGGCTGTTCCATCGACTGATCCAGTTAAGGCCATCACATTATCCTTGTGACAGTCCATACATGTAATACTGTCTGAATGCCCATGTCCTACATAAAAAAAAAAAAAAAATTATAAAAAAAAAAAAAAAATATTAATAATAATAAAAAAAATAAAAATAAAAAAAAACATTATAGATGGTATTGCTTTAATTGTGGAATAAACTTTACCATTAAATGATTAAATGATGTTTAAATTGACATTCCCACTAACTAAGGGCTGTAAGGCTCATTTGGTAGGGATTTGTAATGATCGGGTCATGTAATCATATCCAACTATTGATCAATAATTCTTTGCTCTTAAAATTACAAAACTGAAAATGTCACAAAATAGCGACTAAAACAAGAGTTTCCACTGACCTCCTGCTTTGATATGATGCAATAGAGCTTGATCCTTCAGATCCCATATTTTGCTAGCGCCATCCTCATATCCCACAATGCACCTCTTCCCATCGGGCAAGACCCTGCCACAGCTGGTGAGGCAGCCGTGTCCCTGCATCATCTTGGTATCCCCAGATGGTACCTTCCACATCCAGACGTCCCCTTCTGAGGTACCCCCGAGTAGGACGTTGGCAACTGGATGCCACCTCAACCACTATGGGCGAGAGAATGGACTAGCAATAGCATATATGCGACCTCTGCTAATAGGGTCTTAACATACAGATATGAAGAAATAATTAATATATAATATCACAGACAACTGCTATCAGGGATATATGCAAACCTTTAACAACATAATTACACACATCACATTATATGTAGCAGAATTTTTTAAGTTTTGTTTTATTTTCTTCCTTTTAGGTATGACCATCTAGGTTTATGCAAATATGTAATATAATCCCAAATTATCTGATAACTTCATAGCTCAGAAACAAATCTACCAGCTAAAATATGTACCTCATCTCTGCATGTGAAACAAGCCTTAGCCACTTAATACCTACTGCATATTCATTAAAATGTATGACATACAGTGCTGTCAAAAGCCAGAAGGGGCCAGGGGCAAAAAATACGTTACCGGTGCCCTGCTTGAAGAATTTCATTTATCCAGAAGTATATTACAAAAATGATAATCAAGTATTCTTTAGCCCATATTTCTTCTGGCCCACTAATTGACACCTGGACTTGAGCTGTAGCCCCCCCCCCCGATCACCCCCCACTCTTGCCAGGCCTGATGAGTGATGACATACCTCTAAATCAGATCCTTCAAATGACCACAATTCTTCTTTGCTTTCAACTTTCCAAACCTTGATAATCCCACTCATGTCACCGCTGGCAGCTAGAGTACCCTCACGGTTGAAGCCAACACAGGTGACAGAATCTTTGTGACCTAATAAATGGATACCAGATCGGGAAAGAAAAACTTAATAAATTTACCAAGTTATTGTGACACGCATGAATGTTGCTACTATCGCATGTCACAAATTATGCAAATCACAATTTTCAGGAGGACAACGAAAGAAAGAAGAAATTTAAATAATTAATTTTCTAGGCTTTCCAGTGAGAGTTTGTGGGAAAATTCCTTTGTGATGACAATCGCATATCCACTGGAAGTTTTATCGTTTATATGGAGTGATCCTATTCATGTAATTGATAGGCTGAGTAGCCTAACTCTTAATCGTATGCTCTAACCGAAGCTACTGGGTGCCCGTCCTGTAATCTTACAATAGATGGACAGAGAGGCAGTTTTCTCTCACCTGAACACTCTAAGATAACTGCTCCATCAGATGTGTTCCATACATACGCTTTATCGTCTTCTCCTCCTGATATAGCAAGGCTTCCTGCGGTGGGCTCCAGAGCACAAGCAAAAACAGATCCTGGGAGTGAAAAGTTGAATAAATAAATTAATTAATTAATTATTTAATCTGACTAACACAAAACCTTTCACTATTGGCCAAGTTCAGAGAAAGTAAGACTGATTCTGTTGAACAATGTCGGTTAAAAATTCCTAACATGTATGTTAACTTATCTTGGGAAGTTTATGAAAAGTTGCATTGTTGATTTTTCTAACCAACTTTGCTTAGTTTCTCAATCTGTTAGTCAAGTTACAAAAAGTTCAGACCTCCAATTTCAATCATGCATGTGTAACCTGTGCCAATGAATACAAGTATTAATAAAGTCTATCACAAAGTAGCAAGTTAGAAGTATATTACAAATGGAGTAAATCCATGGCAATTAAATCCTTCGCTAAAATAATAAGTACTTTCCAATTCCAATTCCAATTCCAATTCCAATACTGACTGATCATTTCCCAGTCAGCTTCACCCCCACCCCCACCCGCCCATTCTGTTCCCCCCCCCCATTCTGACCCTCCCCCTTTTTGCAGATCACATGTAATGATGACCTGCATTTGCATTACAATAAGTTGGGAGCTATGAATATGCAAGGCACTGAGGCACAAAATTGGCACTCTACACAAACTTAGAAGGAATTAACACTATATTAACTCCGGATAGAGCACAGGTACTGTATAAATCCCATCTTCGAAATACTTCTTTTCCTTTCTTCTGTGAATTGCTATTTCAAAATTTTCCTCTAAATTTGCAGTCAGTTTCTAACCTCTGAGTCAATTCACCAATTACGATAAATTAGGAATCATTTGAACCTTTAAATAACCAAACGCATGTCCACTGTCGATAGCAACTAATTTCTAATTTAAATAAAAAAAATCAAAATTAAAATCACAGTTAGACATGAAAATGAAATTAATGCTTCAAATACTGTACACATAAGAGTGGACAAAGGTACGTTATTAAGTAAATGGATGTTAAGTTTTTAGAGCTATTTTTTTTCCTTTCACAAAGATTTATAAAGTAAAGATGGAGTTTACCTATTTTAATGAAACAAAGGTGATATTTGACAGAAGACAAGTACTACTATTGAGAATCCAATGGAATATGTAAAAACATGAATTTTGTGTACTTTTGATATCCTTAGTAAGAAAGTAAATTTGTCTAAAACCTGAATGTTTCTTGAAACAAACATCAGCATCATCGGAAGTAGGAGCTGCTCCTGCTTCTTCATCTGACTGCATCTCCTCATTGTCCTCTTCTTCTTCCGCCTCATAGTCGTAGTGTTCCAAGTCCATATCTCCCATCTCATCTTCAATGTCATCTCCTCCTCCTCCTGAGTGGAATCAGAAACAGAGAAAAAACTTTTTTTACATAGACAAGAGTAAGTGTTTTTTCTCTGGACAACGATACTTACATCTGCAATCTCAAAAACTCAAATTTTTTCCCCTTATATTTTTTGTGTGTAGTATGTAGTCTATGATACAGATATGCTTTGTAAGTACAGTATTGTAAGTTAGCTTATCTCAGTAACACTGGAAGTTGGAACTCTGATAGCTTTGTCAAAAACTTTACTAAATTGAGTGGAAGAAAGTACTTTCTACGATAGTGTCAGGTTCAGTTGTTTAAGGTTGAGGAGAGAGTTTGGTTGGGAGGGGGGGGGGGAATTAGGAATAAGTCTTATTATGCTATATATCACATAGCAGACTGGATAATATGGTGTCACCTCATTGCTCTATTTCTTCTGGTGAAGGAACAGGAGTGAGGGGGGGGGGGCAGCATTAACCAAAATGATCCATTACATAATTTCTTAAACCTTTTCCAAGTTGGTAGAGATATATTGGCCTTCTTTCATTTCGTTACGATAAAAACAAATTATTTCAGCAATTTGGAAGAGCTCTCACCATGTTGTGAAAGTTTTTGTAAAACTAATACAACCATATGAACTCTGGAAAATTGTGGCTAATTCTGAATACTACTGTAATTACCATTTGGTTGGATGTCTTCATCTGTGACTTCCTCGAAGTCATCTTCATTCAAGTTTACATCATCTTCGGGGTCCATAATTTATTTTATCTTTGATGATATAGGTTCACAGCTAACTTAAAGAAAAAAGGAAAGAGTGACAGTAGATGCATACAAAAAGCCATTTTCAAAAGACTTGATTTCAAAGTAGACTTCCTTATATTGGCTTGGAGAATTTCTGAGCAAATGTTGAATAAACACAGAGCTTTGACATTAGGTTTTATCCATGCTTAGTTGGTTTTTACTGAATAGAATTCTTAAAGTGAGAACTTTCTCAAATGTTTTTAATGTTTTAAATATCTTATGAAGAAACCTTAAACATAAGCCTCGGACAATCTGAGGGTAAACTAACTAAGCTTGGCCTAACTATGCTAAGCAGTAAGTGTAGGTGTAGCTTTATGAGTAATGATATAAAGTTTGCAATCAAATAAATTATACTTCAGTTCACAATTTAATCTTGAAAAAGTAAAGAAATAAAAGATAACACATTGATATGCACTGTTGAAGTTTAGTTAACATCCAAACACCGAAGTATTTCCGAATGGCATTAAGTTGTAAGTTAGACAACATTTTTCGAGGGTAGCTCTAGGCATATGCAGGCTACGGTTTATTTGGTTTCGCAGAACTCATCACCATGCATACAGTCAGCCCTTTTAGTTTTAGAAGTTGGTCCAGTAGTTGTCCTATCCAGTTCAAATAAAACCTTAAACGTAATGTGCCCATCATTAAATTAAAGACGAATCAAAATTTGTGACAATTTCACAAGCAACATGTAAGAATACAATGGAGGTATTACCTGTTCTATTATTGCTTTCTGCAATAACATGAAATCACGTTTCCGAAGTCTCAGCAATGGAGGCTGCCATTTTGGATTTTTCACGTTTGTTTTG
>JAIPMN010006909.1:0-10768 GCA_020650975.1 Apostichopus californicus
AGGATCCTGTTTAATTTACCGACGTATAAACTGATACTTGATGTCTCAACAAAGGGTAGGCCTACATATCCTTGATACGTTTTTGTTATATGTAGTCAATTTAAAGAACACTTATGCTGGAGTAAGTACACACAGGGTAAGAATTTAAAAACACATCACAACACAACACAATGGTTATATAATGAATATCCCTTCATAAGCTCACAGTGAGTAGGCCCTACCTGCAGGAATGTCATAGAAAACAAAATGGGTTTTGTTTCGATTGTCCGTATCTGTTTAGAGAATTGTAAAGAAGAGTAGAACGTTCCGGCTGACTATCAGTGCAGGGAAATAAATGCCTTCGAGTCCAAATCGCTATACTCTGTAAAGTAAACAATAGCTCACCAACCTACCTGATCATGCGTAGTATCTATTCCGTTTCCAAGGGACACGTGATACTCAATTGACGCAACATCGACATGATAATACGGTTACAGTGTAGTTGTAAGGGGGACTGGGGGTTAAGAATGGATTAAGTTTACTGTATTTTTCAACAACTTCTTCCCCACAATTACTATGCCTATACTCGTGTTAGTGGAAATTCTACCTCTTTAATTGACAATATATTTACAAACAGTAGACGTATATTAGTAATTACACTCCTGGTATATTAATAACAGATGTACGTGACCACTTCCCTATATCTAACAAGAGGACAGCGGTTACGCTACTAGAAATTATTCTAGTGACATTTCTGATCATTTTTTCATTAACGCCATCCAGAATTCTGATTGGAATATGATATAATCAGTTAGTAATGTTAATTATGTTTATCATAAATTCAATTTAGTTTTTCAAAAGATTTATGACGAGTGTTTTCCATTGATGTATACCTCAGTAATTCGTAACGTCGTAAGAAACGTCATCCATGGATAACGAAATGGTATCTTACAATCGACTAAATTTAAAATTAATTTTTATTAACAACATTTTAAGAAGTCCTACAAACAAATTCTGATAAGTTTCATAGTTATCGCAATAAGTTGAATGATAATATTCGTATTTCTAATAAGCGGTATGTTTCTGATAAGTTCAATAACCGTATATGAATGATAACAATCATATACTTGGTCAATTATACATGGTATACTGAACACAAATATAGATAACAAATACGATATTCCTGATGCATTGAAAGTTGGCAATAGTTCAATTAACGATAATAAACAATTTGCAAATGTATTCAATGATTTCTGCGTAAACAATTGTTCTTTATTTGCTGCCAATATTCACAGCAGTACAACTGCTGATCACATATCTATAGAACGCTAATCCTTCGACTCTGTTATGTCTCCTTAAAGGCATTGAAGACTCGCCCCAAACCGCGTGCGGTCATCTGAAAAAGTTAACTTTCCGTTGCTTGCAAGTGACGTTTTGTTCGTGTCGCTACAAAATGCAGACAGTACAGTAATGAAACGTGATACCTTGTTATCTTTAGCTGGACCTGAGATGTCCATCGCTGTATTGTTTGTACACTGTGCTGTGGATATTGACCGCAGCTGTATGTACTGACTGTACATTAGTATATATTTGAATGTACCCGATAAAATACGTCCCATCGTCTTTCACAAACTGCTGTTAAATTACGTCGGCTGCCGATATTCTACCGTAAAAGTACATTTTCTTTCTACCAGTGCAAGTCTATCGTATTATTTAGTCATCCGCTGAAAGATAACAGAGCAACCTAAAGGTTAACAATTCATCTTCGGGAGCGTGATATCTGTAAAGGGCACCCGGACATTAACACCTGCCAAGGCCAAGAAAGCATCCACCATGCAGTTTTACCCATTGTTCGATATCTCATCTTTACAGACGATATGTTTTATCGTTTCATTGCCGTTACTACCAGTGTCATGCACTGAATCCCTATCGCCGTTAACCTACATCTTATATCTCAGAACAGTTTTGAGCCTACATTCAAATTGTGTCACATTTAATGTTCTAGAGTTTTCAACATTATATTATAATTGAATGAGCCTACATTCAAATTGTGTCACAATTAATGTACTAGGGATTTCAACATAATATTATAATTGAATGAGCCTACATTCAAATTGTGTCACAGTTAAGGTACTAGAGTTTTCAAAATAATTTTATAATTGAATGAGCCTACAGTCAAATTGTGTACTAGGGTTTTCAACATAATATTATAATTGAATGAGCCTACATTCAAATTGTGTCACATTTAATGTTCTAGAGTTTTCAACATAATATTATAATTGAATGAGCCTACATTCAAATTGTGTCACATTTAATGTTCTAGAGTTTTCAACATAATATTATAATTGAATGAGCCTACATTTAAATTGTGTCACATATAATGTTCTAGAGTTTTCAACATTATATTATAATTGAATGAGCCTATTTAAATTGTGTCACAATTAATGTACTAGGGATTTCAACATAATATTATAATTGAATGAGGCTACATTCAAATTGTGTAACAATTAATGTACTAGGGTCTTCAACATAATATTCTAATTGAATGAGGCTACATTCAAATTGTGCCAAAATTAATGTACTAGGGTCTCCAACATAACATTATATATGAATGAGCCTACATTCAAATTGTGTCACAGTTAAGGTACAAGGGTTTTCAACATTATTATAAATTGAATGAGCCTACATTCAAATTGTGTCATAGTTAAGGTACTAGAGTTTTCAACAAAATATTATAATTGAATGAGCCTACATTTAAATTGTGTCACATTTAATGTTCTAGAGTTTTCAACATTATATTATAATTGAATGAGCCTACATTTAAATTGTGTCACAATTAATGTACTAGAGTTTTCAACATTATATTATAATTGAATGAGGCTACATTCAAATTGTGTCACAATTAATGTACTAGGATCTTCAACATAATATTCTAATTGAATGAGGCTACATTCAAATTGTGCCAAAATTAATGTACTAGGGTCTCCAACATAACATTATATATGAATGAGCCTACATTCAAATTGTGTCACAGTTAAGGTACAAGGGTTTTCAACATTATTATAAATTGAATGAGCCTACATTCAAATTGTGTCACAGTTAAGGTACTATAGTTTTCAACAAAATATTATAATTGAATGAGCCTACATTCAAATTGTGTCACAATTAAGGTATAGAGTTTTCAAAATAATATTATAATTGAATGAGCCTACATTCAAAATGTGTCACAGTTAAGGTACTAGAGTTTTCAACATAATATTATAATTGAATGAGCCTACATTCAAATTGTGTCACAGTAAAGGTACTAGTGTTTTAACTTAAAGAGGTTATGAAATGGAACATTTTCATGTCTTGGAATGGTTTATCTACATTACTACAACACCACCCACAACTTTCCGTAAATGCGGCTTCAAACGCCAGAAATTCGCTGTCAAAGTATTCCCTAGAGACCTCTCGAGCTGCCACTCGTAAAAAAAAGCAAAGCTACCCACAGCAGTTCATCTGACGTCATCAAAGGAACCATTTCAGCCAAAGCCGACTCCCCGCTGTTTACCGATACGACGTTATACAGTTTACTACATGTAACCACAATACTCTTCTCATCAATTGAAAATGTCTTCTCCCGAATCTTCCGATTCCGAGGAAATAGGACTTCACCTCTCAGGACATTCGTAAGCTTTGACGAAAATTAATTTCTTGAGGAAGAAGAGGAGGAAATAGTTTTCGAGGGTGAAGATAGCGGTGTTTTTCCCTATCAATTGAGCCCCTTGCAGAAGAATTGTAAAACGACCCCGATGGACGAGACGCGTCGCTGCCGATCGAAGTCCCCGAGCAGAACGGTTGGACTACCCTGAACCGAAACTGGTCGGTTGAGCATAAACAAAACCACCGTTATTAAGACCATCATATGATTTAAATCATCTCGAATGTCGATGATCCTGCTACTTAACTTCATAGCGTAGCTTCTAGAATTTTGTTACTTACAGTGCAAGTAAAATGTGACATTCTGTACAGTGCAATTGCAACCCTATGGTACTAGTAGTGGTAACATGGGGTCTAGACTAATAGACGTTGTATAACAGGCTAGCCCGTGTAACTGTATCATCCAACTGTTACGTAAAATCACAACACAACGCCAGTTTTACCACAAAAGAAAACTTGCAGATCTAGTATTGATTGCTCTAAAACCAACTGGCTTTAAGTTTTGTGCAAAATATTAGGTAACCAAAAAAAAAATCGTCATTTGCTGCATCAAGGAGGCCTAGGCTAGGGTCAAGTAATTTGGCAACAGTATAGGCCTAAAGGCACTCGTAACGTTGTGTATGTGTAGTGTTTTGAACGAGTCGTGTTCAAATTCTTCGATTTCTGTCATCTTTTGGAAAAGCGTGCAGTAGAAATCCGTCTTTCCTTGTGGTGGAGCAACCTGCGACCACACATCGGCTCGGCATATTTAACAGTTACGAGATAAATTTACGTAAAAACAAAACTCCAAACACCAAATCTTAATTACTACGGAGCACTGCAACAGTGTAATGTTGTGTGTTCTCAGACGTTTAAGAATGTAAACATAGCGTCCCGGAAGTGAGCTGAGTTCCTCGACTGACGTCACGCCGCACTACCGTTAATACAACAATTTTTAGAAAGTTTTTATTACCCTCGAATATTTGATTGTTTATTCCTCGAGGATGCAAGCTTTGTTTGACACAAATTGTGTATCATTGGAAAGCTACGAGTGTACAGAATACGATGATAAAGAAACAAATTTCCAGTTCATAACCTCTTTAAGGAATCTGTTTACGGCGTTTACTATCCTTAGCATTTTGGTTCGTATATTGTCTTCACCAAACTCGTCATATGTACAGATCAAAGAATTAACTTCGCCCATCCGCGCCCCAACGGTAAGATTGAATAAGCATACTACTGCAATTACTCGTTATAGCCCTCCGCATTTATAAATACAAATAAAGTAAAATACAAATAAAACAATACGGTTCAAAAAGTGTGATATGAGCAATATTACACAATCAACAACTCTTTACCAAAAACAGAGATTAACAGGTGCGTCAACAGTCCGAAATAGTATCCATAGGCGTGTCACTATGGCGATGTGCCACTTTGTATGCTGTTAGTTTATCAAAAACGTCCATGCATGTTACAGTACGGTTCAAAAGTTGTGTCATGCGCAATTCTACACAAACAACAACTCTTTTCTACAAACAGAGATTAAAATGTGCGTCAACTGTCCGGAACATTATATTTGTGCAAAAAGTTGAGCACTGTGAGGTTGTGATGAACAATGATATCAGAATAGGCTTTTCACTTAAAATATGTGAGTTTTATTAGCTGCCACCGGAAAACTGCGGACTGTTATTTACATTGGACAACAAGGGCCCGAGTACCAGCAGTAGCAGACAAAAAGTCACATGTACCAAATACATCAATTATTAACCAGGCCAAAGTCGTTAAAACAAAATTGTAGATTGAAATGTATAGATCTAATTGAAATGCAAAAACAAGGATTTACCGCTGAGTTGACTGTTTCAAGAAGTGTTCCTGCCAGCTGAATGTAACTTCGGTGTTAGATCAACTTATATACTCGACCGTTTCATAGGACCTGCGAAATGATAGTAAAGTGCATACCAAAGGTAGCGCTACACTTTAAAACAAATACGGATCCTCATACGTGACATGTGCAAAATATCAAATTGATATATTATTGAAGAGGGTCGTTAGAGCTGCAGTGTTAGTTTGATATTTATATACTGCTGTAGGAAAAGATACACCATTTATAAATACAATTGAAAAACAACTACGAAGCAAAAAAATATGCTGAAACATTGTGTTAGTTAAAATTATGTTCAGTTTTACCGTATTAGATACATGCCGATTTATTGATCATTTGTAATATTCAATTTATGCAACTATAGGCCTACGTATATGGAGCTACAACAGCACCGTAGTAACAGGTTTTACACTGGTACATGTTAGCCTATACTACCGGCATGTTCTTATAGTATTCAATCGAACCTACGGGAAAGTGTCTTCTGTATTTCATCTATGTGCAGCCGTTTGTTTTCAAGATTTTGTATGTATACGCCATTAAATCTACACCAATTTTCAAATAATGAAGTAAAGTAAACATTTACAATTTGTACTTTTCCATTTGGTTTCGTGCAGGAAGGATGGGGTATGTGAGGTCGTTGAAGCAGACTCCGATGTAAGGTTAAAGCCAAACAATAGGCGTTAAATGGTGCATCCTGGGGCAGATATGGGCGATGACGTAGCTATTCAATTAGGCCTATACACCCAAGGTTGTGTTAATAATTTATATGTGGGGTTGGAAAGGAGGGATTACCGCCTACTCAATCCCTCTTTGGAGTGTGGGATTGAAAAGGAGGGATCACCCCTTACTCAGTGATCCTTCTTTGGAATGTGGGGTTGGAAAGGAGGGATTATCCCCTACTCAAATCCCTCTTTCGGAGTGTGGGATTGGAAAGGAGGGATTACCCACTACTCAAATCCCTCTTTCGGAGTGTGGGGTTGGAAAGGAGGGATTACCCCTTACTCAATCCCTCTTTGGAGTGTGGGGTTGGAAAGGAGGGATTACCCACTACTCAAATCCCTCTTTTGGAGTGTGGGATTGGAAAGGAGGAATTACCCTCTACTCAATCCCTCTTTGGAGTGTGGGATTGGAAAGGAGGAATTACCCACTACTCAAATCCCTCTTTGGAGTGGGGGGTTGGAAAGGAGGGATTACCACCTACTCAATCCCTCTTTGGAGTGTGGGGTTAGAAAGGAGGGAATACCCCTACTCAATCCCTCTTTGGAGTGTGGGATTGGAAAGGAGGGATTACCCACTACTCAAATCCCTCTTTCGGAGTGTGGGATTGGAAAGGAGGAATTACCCCTACTCAATCCATGGAGTGTGGGATTGGAAAGGAGGGATTACCCCTTACTCAATCCATCTTTGGAGTGTGGGGTTAGAAAGGAGGGATTCCCCCTACGCAATCCCTCTTTGGAGTGGGGGGTTGGAAAGGAGGGATTACCACCTACTCAATCCCTCTTTGGATCCGCGCTTCATTATAGAAAAGTCTAAAACAAAATAACTGATGCAACCAATTAACTTTATTTTGTTGGTGATAAAACAAACTAATTTTACTTTGATTAACATTCGGTAGGTGTGATAAAAGTTTACTAGATCAAAACCCGAAAGCTGTTGCATATAACCAAACGTTGGAAGCTGACGAATAGAAAACTGGCTGGGAGCCGCGCTTTACAGCTACAGCAGCCTGTACTTGCCGGCCAATCGCAATATCAGTAACAGATACAACCGGCATATTTCAAGTTACAGGGACGCGATATATACGGTACAAGCTTTTGCAATGTTTAAACTTAAAGGTTATAAAACCATTAATCCTTGGGACAGGGTTTGCTCCTTGCGTGGCTACAGCTGGCTGAGCACAGTAGTAAGTAATACGTGCATATAATATTGATAAAGGTATCAATCATTATTTTCGTTGCAATATATCGTATGCTTATCATTTCTATAACTTATTAAGGGTACAAGAGGTAGTCACATACAATATAGTCTGCAGTTAGGAGTTGGAATATTGGTGAATGTTTCGCTTTTACATGTGGGCAAGTAGACTTTTTTCCAGTAAACTTATTTTACACTCGCAAGAAATTTTCTGAACGTCAATGCTCAATTTTTTTCAGAAATAAAAAATCATACCCACATATTCGCTGCAAAGCTGTAACGTGACTATAAAACGATTTGGTCTGATGTGAAGGAAACGTTCGCCTCTCTTTAAGTTAACCTTCTTAACTGAACTGAACTTAACTTAACGTAACCTTACTAAACATATAATTCTTTGACAACTTTAACAACCCTGCTGTACCTACCTACGAGCGGATCTGCAGGGTATATATGATTTACGTGAAGTTGGCGACCGTATGGCAAGCCGTTTAACTTATTTAATATTTAATGATACGATTATATAAGGAATTTATGATATCATTAATAAAAATTCATGTCGACATAATCGCTGCAAACCTTTTACGCGATTATGAAACGATTTAGTTTGCTGAGGAGAAAAATTCGCCTTTCTTTAACTGAACCTTCTTAACTTTACGTAACGTAACTTTAATAACCCTATATACGTAACCTAACCTAAGTCCCTTCCTACCAACCTACCTACGTGCAGACCTGGTGTATCGGCTTTACGTGAAGTTGGCAAGACGTTTTACTGTTTATTTACCATATTTAATATCATTAAACAGTGATATCAGCATATGTATTCGTGATATCATGAAATGATTTAACGATATCATGAAGTGACTTAATGATAACAAAAATTTATTTAACAATATTAATAACTCATTTATTGATAGCTTTTCTTCAAATTCTTGATACCATTAAATTAAAAATTTTGATATCATCAAATATGACATACGTATCGCGAATTCAGCCTCGATCAGTGGCGTCGTGCCCATTGGGGCCCGGGGGGCACAGCCCCCCCCCCCCCCAAATTTTGTCAAAGGTGTCATAAAATGTTGTCATAACTTAAAAAAAAAGTGTTTTCGAAATCGAAAAGTAGACTTAATAGTCAATTGCTCTTTGATGGTCGTTGCGGATTTTCCAAACGTCGCTCGTGCCTACCAGCTAATTCTCACCCTGCCAGTCACTTCCTGCTCATGCGAGCGCAGCTTTTCGGCGTTAAAGTTTGTGAAGAATTCGTTGCGGACGAGCATGTGCCAAGCACGCCTGAGTGACCTGATGGTGCTGGCCACGCACCCCGACCGCGCGGAAGCGTGCAAGCAGACTGCCATTGACTCATTTTGGAACCTAACTCAGCGACGTTGAATGAGAACAGTGTCAGCAACTGAATTTCTTGTAGGGCCTACGAGAAATGGGGTTTCTGCTGACTGCAATTGGTCAATGGTTGTTAATTGTTGATATTCAGTCAATCGAAACAGTTAAATAATTACTGGTTGATAACTAATGAATCAAATGTGCCATCAACGCTGCCATCGTTGAACAATATTATATATACGTAGTCCCAGAGTAAGTGCAACCCGTTACCTTTGCCAAAGTCAGTCAATTTTCCATGAAAAAATGGCAAATTTTTTAATTGTTTTCTAAGCCTGTAACAAAGGTCGGAAAGTTAAGATAAATGTAGTGAACAGAGATTATGGGACTCCATGTGAACTTTTTCTTAAGTAATGCAATCAGTTCGCTAAAAGGTCCACCAGGATAAATTTTCCTCATGATCTGATAGGTAGTTTCGAAAAAAATGAATAATAATAATCATTTCAAATACAGTCACAATTAACCTGGAAATAATCACTTCGTTATCGCACGTTTTACCTTAGGTTTCGCTACTTCCGCTTTTTCTGCCCATGTTTTCAAACGGCATAGCTTTTTCTTCACCCAGTCACCACTTCTCACGGGCATGGGCGGCGATCATGGATCAGCCAACAGAAAAATGTTTCGATTTCTTAAATTTTGGGCGCTTCTGGGAGACGAGGAATTGGTAAACTGAGGAATAAATGGCGATCACTTCCTTCGAGAATATTTCCCAAAATAAAAAATTGCCGGAAATTTTTATCAATTTTAGGGGTGTTGCTTACTGCCATGAGGCACGGGAAGTGCCGTTTCCTGCAATCTGAGGGGTCTGCCAGACAAAAAATTTTCTTGTACGCTGCGCGCCAACCCGACGCCCCTGACCTTGATCGCCGATTGTATCATACAATACCATAATGCAGTTTCACGTAAGGAAATCATCGATTAGCTGCGAATTTCTGTGGGTCTTTCGCATCTGAGACTGCCTGCAAATTATTCTTAGCGGACAGAAGATGCATTTTGGCCTCTCCTGTATATGCCTTTTGTGTTAATAGCCTAGAGACTTCAACTTAACTTCGGTTAGTACGGTCAAGAACCGGTTGAGCAGAAGTTTCCGCCATCGTTGGTTAATTAGTCTACGCTAACAAATCGCACAACTAGTACCTAAAGAAACGGTACGGGTACATATAGTAAATTTGATACAACATGTGGGCCATCTTAAAGTCTCAATGTGTTTGCCCAAATTTTAACTTCCACTTTCCAGCTTACTGCCCTAAAAGCTCAGTGAAAATAACACCGTCCAATTTTCTTATTAATAATCATTATTTTTATTAAGTTATTTGTCGTTAAACATTTTGAGCTGAATAAAATTCGCCAGATTTTTGAACTAGTCCCTAGATTCTACAAACTTCACTCAAAATTTGCAAGCCCGCCCAACAGATCATGCGCCAATCAAATCTCTCTGTTTTGTTTACGACCGTTAGTCTGTGTGCTAGCCTGTGTTAGGTCCTTTGTTAGTATCTTGCTTTCAGTGTTACCAATGTAGCTTGCGATATTGTGTCATTTCCTTCCATTGCAAGGAATATTACAGGTGTTTTCAGGCGTTTCCTGGGTCAAAAGTGAAAGGTTCGAGTATTATGTAGGTTACATTTATGTAATGAACATGCTGATATGCATGGGCGGTCGCAGTGATTTAACGGTAAATCGTCGCGCCATAAGAGCAAGAGAAAATCAATTTCTTTCTTTCGATTGCGACAGTTTTTCTCCATTAAATCCACCTGGACAGAGTGCATTCAGAATAAGAAACATTGAATCTGCTTCAGAAGTTTGTTTTCCGAAATTTATCAGCAAACACACATTGAGACTTTGAAAGATATCATTAAATATCACGGAGATGTCTGAATTCGTGATATGTAGGGTAGGGGTTATTTATATATATATATATAT
>JAIPMN010006910.1:0-13368 GCA_020650975.1 Apostichopus californicus
GCTATTTATCACCTTCATTCAACTCATTACTTGATGTCAACTTTTCCCATAATCTTAATTATTATCACCTCCTAACTTGTAATAACTGGAATATATTATATTCTAGCTATTTATCACATTCATTCAACTCGGTACTTGATGTCAACTATTCACTTAATCTTAATTATTATCACAGGTCTCCTAACTTGTAATAACTGGAATATATTATATTCTAGCTATTAATCACCTTCATTCAACTCATAACTTGATGTCAACTTTTCACATAATCTTAATTATTATCACCTACATACATACTAACTTGTTATCACCACCAATACATCCTGAATAAATTTTCTTATTTTTTTTCTCTAAACTCTTTAAGCTCAGCAGACATACAACTAAACCCTACCTGACATATTTTGTCATTGCTATTCGCTACACAATACAGACACATTAACAGGTGCATTATTCCACAGAGAAGTGTAAATCAACTTGGCTATAATGCATTTTAATAGCACCATTTCCTCAACCACCACAGACATTTGAAAAATACAGCTATGAAAACTCGAACATTTAAAGCTATGAAATTAAAATAATATCAAGTAATATCCTTTGTTTATTAGTTTTGGGGAAGAATTCTCCAAGGCATATAACTACTTTGCATAATACTGCAATGAAAAAAGAAGAAAAACAAAATAGAGTTTGATATGTTGTTGATCTCCTTGCATTAGTTGGTCCCTAAAGATAAATAGTTGCAGGTAACGAGGGAGGCCTTGGGAGGGGTGCTTATGCATATGCAGCAAGGGAACAAAGAGAAAAATATGACATAACAAACCAGCAAAGGAAGTTAGAAATTTGATTAGAGTGCGTACAGTGGTAGCACATATCTTAGAATGAATTCTTGAAGGAAGGGAAAGTTGGAAATGAAAACTATAAAAGAAATAAAACAATAGAAAATTAATCAAGGGGGGGGGGGGAGCTCCACCAAACAGCTGGTGTAATGTAATATTATATGTTATGGTTGTATTTCATATATGTACCTTGTACATTCAGCTGAGTTTGAGTTTTGTCTAAGTTTTTAGTGTATTCTTCCACAGAACCTCCCTATCTCAGCAGTACATATAATAGAGTAGTGTTTATTCCACAGAACCTACCTATCTCAGCAGTACATATAATAGTGTAGTGTTTATTCCACCGAACCTCCCTTTCTCAGCAACATATTATATAATAGTGTTTAATGTATTTACCTCAGAACCTCCCTTTCTCAGCAACATATTATATAATAGTGTTTAATGTATTAACCTCAGAACCTCCCTTTCTCAGCAACATATTATATAATAGTGTTTAATGTATTTACCTCAGAACCTCCCTATCTCAGCAACATATTATATAATAGTGTTTAATGTATTAACCTCAGAACCTCCCTTTCTCAGCAACATATTATATAATAGTGTTTAATGTATTTACCTCAGAACCTCCCTATCTCAGCAACATATTATATAATAGTGTTTAATGTATTTACCTCAGAACCTCCCTTTCTCAGCAACATATTATATAATAGTGTTTAATGTATTAACCTCAGAACCTCCCTTTCTCAGCAACATATTATATAATAGTGTTTAATGTATTTACCTCAGAACCTCCCTTTCTCAGCAACATATTATATAATAGTGTTTAATGTATTAACCTCTGAACCTCCCTATCTCAGCAACATATTATATAATAGTGTTTAATGTATTTACCTCAGAACCTCCCTTTCTCAGCAACATATTATATAATAGTGTTTAATGTATTTACCTCAGAACCTCCCTTTCTCAGCAACATATTATATAATAGTGTTTAATGTATTAACCTCAGAACCTCCCTTTCTCAGCAGTACATATACAGTAATAGTGTTAGTGTATTATTCCACAGAACCTCCCTTTCTTATCAGTACATATAATAGTATTTAATGTACTATTCAACAGAACCTCCCTTTCTCAGCAGTACATATAATAGTGTTAGTGTATTTTCCTCAGAACCTCTCTGAGAAAAAATATATATGAGTTTAAAACCCTCCTAAGTAAAACAGAGTAATTATTGTTTTTTTATTTTTATTTTTTCTAAATGAAAAAGGAAAACCAGAAAGAAGAGAAGCTTTTTCTTTCTGATCAGAAAAAAAAAGAAGAACAAGAGAGATTCATTTTTAAATTATTTTACCCGATTGCTTAGATATGGATTTAGCGAGGAGAGAAATACTTTGATCGTTAACAAATTTATCAATGTCAAAACAAATTATGAAAACATTTCACCATCTATGAAAGAACCCTCTGGGCATAGGAGTGTGACTAAGTTATTATATGTCTTGTTAACACTAATCAGGTAAATTCACATAATGAATTGGTTATTAATTGTACAATTTCATGGCATGGGCGAAAGGAAGTTAATGTAAAGCTCTGCTGGAATTATGCTAATTAAGTTGCAATGTTGTTCATTTATGACATAGATATTTTGAAAAAAATTGTTGAGCTAACCTAATAATATCTTGTGCAGAGAAAACACAGACTATTAGCAAAAAGCTGATATTTGTTTTGGTCATTTTATGAAAGCATGATATGAAGACAATGCTATGAAGGGGCCATTTAGCTGTGGTCATCAATTTCCTTCTTATCAGTCTTCAAAATTTTTGTTTTTTAATTGGCATGGAAATAAAAGTAAAACCAAATACAACAAACAAACTTTATATCAAATTGTTCTCCCTACATCATGGTCAAATATTATATTCTAAGATAAGATTTCAAATCCTCTTTTTGAAGTTTATTACTCAATAGTTACAAAGATTTCAAAAATGATACTAAATTATCTCCATGTCCAAACCAAAAGAGAAAGAATAAAATATAACAATGTAAGAAACCAGTTTCCTCAGTTCTTTATGACACAGTCACAAAGTTAAAAGTCCCATTAACTATCTCTACAAAGGGAATAAATAATCTTTTCGAGTCACTAATCAAATTCATACACCAGTGTAAAATATCCCCAGAGTTTTTACCTAGGTTAGAATATCCTTTCCCTAAAATAAATGACTCAGGGGGACAAACTACACTGTCACACATAAGAAGTGGCAACATTTACAGGAATAGATGGCGCTATACTGTTTTCACAAAGAGCTGTACAAAATTAAAATTATATGATGGCAGTCTTCATATATTGCAAAACACAAGCTAACAATCTGGAAATCTAGACATTTCAATAAAAATTAACAGACATTGTGTCTACAATTTTAAGGAAACACAAAGCAATGGGTTTTGTTCAATCTAACTTATTAGATTTTAATGGCTTGATTAGCTACATCTACACACTACTCAAGGAATTAGCTCCATGTGATCACTTCTCTCCTAAGCTTAACACACATACTCAAGGAATTAGCTCCATGTGATCACTTCTCTACTAAGCTTAACACACATACTTAAGGAATTAGCTCCATGTGATCACTTCTCTACTAAGCTTAACATACATACTCAAGGAATTAGCTCCATGTGATCACTTCTCTACTAAGCTTAACATACATACTCAAGGAATTAGCTCCATGTGATCACTTCTCTACTAAGCTTAACACACATACCTAAGTACTTAGTTCCATGTGATCACTTCTCTACTAAGTTAAAGACACACACTCAAGGACTTAGCTCCTCTATGTGATCACTTCTCTACTAAGTTAAAGACACATACTCAAGGACTTAGCTCCAAGTGATCACTTCTCTACTAAGTTTAACACACATACCTAAGTACTTAGCTCCATGTGATCACTTCTCTTCTAAGTTAAAGACACATACTTAAGGACTAAGCTCCATGTGATCAATTCTCTACTAAGTTTAACACACACACTCAAGGACTTAGCTCCATGTGATCACTTCTCTACCAAGCTTAGCATACATAATGCATTTCAGCAAGTTGCATGAATATTTTGAATATCCCTGTTATCACTTTGTATGTATAATTAACAATTCCATTTTATAGATACAGTGGATATCAATGAGGTATGTCATGAAAAAATGGCTGGCTACTTATAATGAAGTTCTGGTGACAGTATGTATACATCTAAGAAACAACCAACTATCAGTTTTCACAGTAATTAAACAGTGCCCTCTATTTCTGAACTCACACTAATTTCTTCACAAGAGAAAAGTTGGGTAACTGACACTGCAAGCAAACTGGTGCTATTTACCAAACATTTGATCAATATTTTGAGCAATTTCCAGTGAAATCTGATAATGACAGAAAGAAGAAAAAAAAGGAGCCAAATATGAGACCTTTTTGGTTTGACTGCAAGCCTGCAAGTGATAATAAAGGTAAAGCCATCTCAAATTGTTCTTTCCTGCTCAAGAGAAAACTCTTTCAGTTTCAAGAGACAGTCAGGATCCAGGTAGAAATCTTAAAAGAATGTTGCTAAGGTTTTGTTACACAAAACTCGTGTTTCTCCTAGAAACCAATTTCAGGAAGACTTATATTAGCCATGGCTTTGCCTACTTCAAACTACAGTGAGTTATTATTAGGGTCTGTATGGAAATGTTACTCTGTAACTAGACCTTCCTAGGATTCGTGCAAGCAATAGCTTCTCAACTTTACTTCTCACATTATAGGCAAAGTTCACCTTGATTGATTATTCACTTAAATATTAGCAATGATATTGATAGCAATTTAAACAAGATGTTAATGTATGACTCTGTATGACATCACAGTGATCATCCATCATCAAACAATGGCTAAACTAATTAAACTAAAGGAAAACAAAACAGATTGGTTCATGGATAATATGTATAATGTAGCTGGTAACATGCATGGACACATAGGTTAGGCACCTAAAGCAGCATATGCTTATGTAATGGACACTTAGGTTAGGCACATAAAGCAGCATATGCTTATGTAATGGACAATTCGGTTAGGCACCTAAAGCAGCACATGCATATGTAATGGACACTTAGGTTAGATACCTAAAGCAGCATATGCTTAGGTCATGGACACTTTGGTTAGGTACCTAAAGCAGCATATGCATATGTAATGGACACTTAGGTTAGGTACCTAAAGCAGCATATGCATATGTAATGGACACTTAGGTTAGGCACCTAAAACAACATTATGCATCACAATCCCTCTCTCTCTCTCCCTGTTCCAATGTCAAATAACTTCTCCAAGTAGTAAAGAAAAATAGCCATATGGTGGAGTTAACTTTAGGTAGAAATGTCAGTGAATTCAGTTATATCACAGATCTTAGCGTGGCTAGATCTCCGATGAGATCTTTGTCCATCTACATCCTGACAAGGATATCACGTCATGGTTTAGCTCCATTAATATATTTCCTTCCTCTCATCTCATCCCAATAATCTATACCTCTTGACTATCTGTGCATCCATACTTTATATTAATTAACAACATCAGGTTGATATTGCTCCTTTAATAGGTTGGCAATCATAAACCTCCTGTCCTGATTACCAATGGTTTTAGAAATTAGTCATCCCCCCACCCCCCGCCCCTGCCACCACACACGTACCCCTCACTGAGCTGTTGTGATCATTCATGTGATTGACTTTCTTATTTTTTATTTATTTATATTTATTTCATTTTAAGCAGTATTGCATAAATTTTCTTGCCATATGATTATCCCCCACCCCCGTCCCCACCCCCAATGTAGTTAATACAAAGATTAGACTATAGTCAGGCAGTATGAACATGACTATGCTACCTTCGTATGAAGTGCAGTGTGACAAATACTCATGTCACATATATATGCATGTTTGATAATCAGCTACTTACAACTCATCTCCAAACGCTTATCTGAACCATGTTTTATCCCAATCAATTTCATACGTTTCAGTGAACAAATATCTTATACAGTAAATTACAGTAATATATTTATAGAAAATCTGGGCTGCAGTTTACAGCATTCAAATGATTGCCTTTTCTAGGAATTCCTGCGGAGAAAAAGATCAACTTTATCACTACAGCACCAAAACTCAGCCTGTGCTTTGACATGCTTATTATAAACATGTGTAACTGCAACAGATATATTTCGATCAAAGTATTTGAACAGAATGTATTTGCATGGCAATTGTTTGTAACTGCGGTCACCTAAGGCCGGCTAATGTTAGCAGATCCTTGGATCGTAGGGGTTTAATGGCATCTGACGGAGTTCTGTGTCATCTGAAGTTTGAAACGAATACCGAAGTCAAAAGTTTAAAAATATGTAAAATGCTCAATATGCTATGAACATGAAGCATTGTTGGTCCAAATGCCAACTTGTTTTGCTTTTGAGTTCAAAAATATGGTAAGTTATCAATTTAAATTGAAAGAATGCATTGTGAAATAAAACTGTGATGTCATACCTAGATTATTATCCAATGAATATTATCCAAGAATTATTTTCCAACGATTTTCATCCAACCATCATTCCAACAATTACCTGACATTTAATACCAAAACGTAATTCCTGCTTTTGAGTGTTAATAGTCCTAATTACTCTCATTGATAAACAAAGGTTAAAAAAAAAAACAAAAAAAAACAAAGACATTTCAATGTGTAATTTTTCTTGTGTCTGCCTGTATCTAATTCATGTACCGAACCATCAGAAGGCAAGGTTTCAATAGACCACCTACACAATAAAGCAATAGACACAGATTAATGGTTTAAAGTGTGTCAATACAGCCTGGTTACACTACAGGTAAGTACTTCACAAAATTAGGTTACAGTTTGTACCATCTTAAATTCAGTAAAACACTTCTCCATTCTTCCAGTACTTTTAAGAGGAGATCATTGACCTAAGGGTAACACATTTAGGAGTCACTTCTTTCATTACTGATTTGCATAATGAAGGACTTTGCTTTAGAATCGCTTTCAATCAAAGTGATTCTGAGTGGAATTGACGCTGCTGATGGTGACAATCCGTGAACACTGTGTGTTTTAAGTTGATCTACTGACCTATAAATCAAGAACAGCTTCGTATTTAAACTACAAATCTTAACGATGAACCATGACGTTCAATCAATATCTAGGACATTGCAAGAAAGATCAAGATGGCACTGTCCAATTGGTCCATTAAATGAGATTTGATTTATTTATCTACTTTTCTGATTCATGCTGCTGACACAGCCCCCACCGCCCCCCCCCCCCCCGCCCTCCATCCCTCCCTCTCATAATTTTGGATGCAGATCTTAGCAGCAAACCATTTGTAATGTTGTCCAAGGAAACAATATAAGTCTCTGTTACTGTCAACATCTCCACACAGCTGTATTCCATAGGACTGGCTGTACTGCCACAAATGGAGGCTATAGGACCATAAACTATTTGGAATGTACTGTTTAGAGATTGTTCAGGACTGTGGCTTAACTGTATAACATATTCTACTATTCAAGTATGATTCACCACATTAGATGTTTTTTACCTCCATATAGCAAAATACTGACATTTAGGATCTTTAATCCCCTCCCTCCCCCTCCCCCCAGTCAATCTATAAAGAGCAATGGGGTATAAATAGGTAACATTCAGGACTGTGGCTTAACTGTATAACATATTCTACTATTCAAGTATGACTTCCTACATTAGAAGTATTTTACCTCCATATAGCTAAATACTGACATTTAGGATCTTTAATCCCCTCCCCCTGTCCCCCTCCCCCCAGTCAATCTATAAAGAGCAATGGGGTATAAATAGGTAACATTCAGGACTGTGGCTTAACTGTATAACATATTCTGCTATTCAAGTATGATTCACCACATTAGATGTTTTTTACCTTCATATAGCAAAATACTGACATTTAGGATCTTTAATCCCCTCCCTCCCCCTCCCCCCAGTCAATCTATAAAGAGCAATGGGGTATAAATAGGTAACATTCAGGACTGTGGCTTAACTGTATAACATATTCTGCTATTCAAGTATGATTCACCACATTAGATGTTTTTTACCTTCATATAGCAAAATACTGACATTTAGGATCTTTAATCCCCTCCCTCCCCCTCCCCCCAGTCAATCTATAAAGAGAAATGGGATATAAATAGGTAACATTCAGGACTGTGGCTTAACTGTATAACATATTCTGCTATTCAAGTATGACTCCCCACATTAGATGTGTTTTACCTGCATATAGCTAAATACTGACATTTAGGATCTTTAATCCCCTCCTGCCACCCCCCCCCCCCCTCCAGTCAATCTATAAAGAGCAATTGGGTTTAAATAGATAACATTCATTACATTGGCTTAAATGTATAACATAACATAACATATTAAAGTATGACTCCCACATTAGCTGTAACACCTAAACATGATTGCAGGTGTTGCCTAAATTACTGTCAAGCTTAGCTTGCAAGTTCCACCTGACTGAACAATGAAACAACTTCCACTTCTACAACCGAAGAGCTATTTTTCAAAGTCATGAATATGCAACACCTGAAATCAACTTCGATCACTTCGGTCAATGACCCCCACCAACATGCACCGCCGCTGAGTGAATGTGACTCCCAAGGGCAACTTGTTGGAATGGCAGTTTGATGATAGGCATAAAGTATAATGAATGTAGGTGCATATAGTAAGAGTTCATCATCAAATGCTATCTTACTCCATGTTCTTGTCATTTCCCTCTCAGAATTGAAAGAGAAAAAAAGAAAAAGAAATACAGATCAAAACTTGGCCTCCTAAAATTGCTCGCATTTTATCATCTGATATCTATGTCGGAGACATATGAATGTGATATTCTATCCATCTGAAAGGAGGACTGACACTCATTCCCAAAGAGAAGGGCAGCGATAAGAAGAAAAGTCTGAAATTGGAATTGTAAACAAGCAGCGCTACGCTACACGTCCACAAGTAGCACAATGAGTGGTGAGCATGCAACACACTACTACTCCGTTGGCTGTTTGCCTTCAACTGTAGACATGTTCAAGAACCCTAAATCAATATGACTCAGCCACACTGACAGCTCTCTAACAGATCTGCCCATAAATTAGGCTGTTGCACCACAAAGTCACTTGGGCTTCAACTCAGCCATTTAAAGTACAATGTCACACTGACCTACTTATTCCCAGCAGCAGCAACAACCTCTCGAAGGATAACAGACATTCCATAGATAGAATAAATATTCAAACTGACAAATTTCTTTGCTTCTCTCTTGGGGATGTTTCAAAAAGAACATTTTTTTTATTGTTTTTGTTTTGTCTTTGTGTTTTTGGTTTTCAAAAGGGAATAATTCCAACGTGAGAGGAACGCTGCTAATAATTGATCGGTGGCTTTAAGCTAGATTATGACTATGAAAACCACTGAAAAATGGATTAGAAAGCTTTAATGAATGTTGCAGCAGGCACAATGGTATATTACTATTTATTTAGATAAATTATTTTCTCTCATAATTGGAAGAGATTGTTTCATTTTCCTTCATTTAAACTTCTATCAGATTGAAAACACTTATTGGAATCGCAGTTGTTAGATGCTTAAACTTTGTGAGAAAGAACTTCTGTTGTTCATTCTGATAACAAAAATCGACACTTTGCCTAGAACTACACATCACACTTTACTGTCAGATGTACATAGTAGGCCTAGTCTTATTTGCATAAGAACCAATGCTGTAGTTGTTATTATTGTTAACTGTTAAAGCTATTCACAAGGCAGCTGCACCTGTATGGATGAGAAATATATCAACCTTTCATATATATGGTTCATATAGACAATTGCATTGCTAGTCTGAGTGAATCTGATGCGAGTGGGTGGGGGGGGGTGGGGTAATAGGAGGGAGTAAAACTGGTACGAGTAATTGCTTCATAGTGCACTGAGCCTAAATATGCTAGAAAGATGTTTAAACAAAGTATCAAAGAAAAACATTCAATCATTCATTTCACATTGAACGTATCTAGACTGCCATTCATCAGAAATTTGAATTATGTCAATAAGCATACAGTCAATGATATGGCAACACCACCACTGCTTGCTCCCCACTGGAAGTAACCCCCCCCTGCCCCCCTCCACGTATCTGGAGGAGCTTATATTGTGTGTTAAATATGACATTTTTACTTGTCCGTTCAAGTCAAGCATGTGATTGACATGCCAACTCTAATGATATTATAGAATTTACATGCTTTTGAAAATAGATATTCTCACTTCCTTTATTTGTTCAGCACGTCCGACTATTTTCGTCACTATTAATCCCGCTATTAAATATATTGCCCTACATCACTAGACCGTGACTCGATTTGAACTTGGTTTACTTATTCGCATTTCCTAGCAATAATAACAGCAAACTTTGCATCTTAAGACCAGCCCAATCTCAAAAACACATTTTCCGTTCCACCCCTTCAAAGAGGTCTCGCTTGCTTTCCTTTTGGATTTAAGAGATTTCAGCAAGAGGGTCAGAAACATTTCCTGTTTTAAGCTAAGCAAAACACATCCATTGCCTGTATTTCCCTATTATGTCTTTCTTGTCACTGAACTGTATCAAGCAAAGCCATGTTGTGATGGGCAGATACCATCTCTCTCTCTCTCTCTCTCTAGATGTACGCGCTGCCTAAGCTAAGTGTGTAATTCAGTTTCAATCCCTTTTTGCGTGATTTTAATTCCGTCTGGTGAATCATATCCTTTCATTGACGATGAAATCGCAAGCAGAGGTGGATGAACTTGAATGGTGTCAGCTTTCTTCTCCCTCAGGCTGTTTTGGCATAAAAAGTCATTGCTCACTACATCGCACAAAAAGCTACTCATTTTTTTTTTGCCTACCCCAAAAGATTATATTTCCAAAGAATACTCACCAACCATCTGCTGGTTAGTTACAATTTATTCAAGCCCTTGTAAACATTTGCCAGATATATGTGAGTGAAATTAAACAGAAAATAACGCAGAAAAAAGGAAAAAAAAAAAAACACAGGGAAAAAAAAGAAGGTACATTGCCAATTTATGAAAAAAAAAAAAAATGAAATTCAACAAACAAAACAAAAGCAACAACAATCAGTAAAGAAAATGAGGGCACTTAACAGAGAGTTTATACCTAATCAGACTAAATAGCTTCAATAATAGTTGGATGGCGCCCTCTTTGCATGACCTTTTCTGAATTTTTGTTGGTCGCTGTTCAAAAGTGCAAATTTGCAGTAGGACTGTTTGTGAAGTAATATATTGGAGGTCAAGTGCTTTACTGGGTTAAAGACCTCCAGTACAGAAGAATGTTTATCACAGCAAATCAGAGGGGACAAGATATGAAATATTTCAATTTGTTGAGGTGAAAATTATTAATAAAGTAGACAAGAAAAACGAATATGTATTAGTGGATACAGCTACCCCTAAAGCAGGGCTTGAGGACACCATCACCATATATGTAAAACAAAGCATAGCAATGAAAGGCAAAAAGAATGACTGAATTTATCGTTTCCAAAAGTCATTTGTTTGTCGCTGTCTAGTGATTTCCCTAGAACAGCTTCTCCTGCAATGATGTACTGTATATCATTGCCAATCCATGTAGGACCAAATGCTTCCAGATTACATGCAGGATTGACACAGATCACAAACCCACTACAAGCCAATATATTGATCACTAAAAATAATCAACGACCTTATCGCCTACCAGCTATTTGGAATATCAGTTTTGTATCAGTTTTGTCAGTTATGAGGATTTAATTCTTGGTGGTCACAGAGGGGTTAAGGGGGTGGGACAGGGGTGACAACTGCAGAGGTAAAGGGGAACAGCTGGTGATGAAGGAATTTGAGGGAAAATAAGTGGCATTGACAACAAGCAAGTACAGTTGAACATAACTATTTATTTAAGCATCTAGGTTAGGTATGTACATTTAACTTCTAGATATACTCTAAATATTGCACAAGAACAAAGAAATATTTCAAACAGAAAGCTCAAAGCAAAACTGTAAGCTTCACAGTGATAGAATTACCTACCAATCGTAATAAAGAAACAGTTCTGTCATGTTGGAGTACCCTTATCAAAGAGTATGCATTAATCATGGTGCAATCATTAACTATGGTGTGATGATTCTTCTAATGCCTATGACAATCATGGTACCTAGCTCTGTGCTATAAATGAAATGAGCTCCAATCAAAACAATCAATATTATAATATACCCAACATAATAAACAGGTCAGCTGTAGATTTGAAATGGAATTCCTACAAAGAGGTGATAGCAACCAAGATTTAAACTTACAGCAGAATTAACAAAGTATTTATCTTTAATCAAAGATAGCTACAAATGCAATTAACTAATGATGGTTAATTAATTAATTAATGAATTAATGTTTCTATGCCCTGCAGACACATCTGACACCTTGGTCATTATACTGTAACCATAAGCCCAAGGAACACTGATGACATGAGTGGAGAAGACCTTCAGAACTCTTCATGATTCTTATAACTGGGCAAGTAAAGTTTCCCCCGTAATTCTATACTTCCAATAAACACTCCAGAAAAGGGAGGAAGAACTTAATGTATGCATATGCATGAACTCTGGTGACAGATAGTTCTAGATACTGTTAAGTTAGAATGTGTGCCTGTTCCTGATTCAGGTAGTGCATGGTGAGGACTACTGTAGGTCTAATTCTGTAATTCATGTGAGAATGCTTCACCCTTGATACTGATGCCCATTAGGACAAACAGAAAATCAATACAGCTGGCTTCCATTTCAACACCCTAGCTGCAAGATTCCTTTCCAGAATAAAAGTTTTAAGAAAGAAAAAAAAAATTTCCATCGCTTTTGGATCAAGTTTTTTGGGCATTGATTTCGAGAAGAAACGTAAAACTGCACAAACATGATGACCTACATCGAGCGGGATGGCTCGGTGACGCCTTTGTCAAACTCATAAAATCTTGACTTTTTAAGGCTAATCGCAGAGACTTCATTCCCAGTCACGTGTAGTTTTACCATCGAAAACGATCAGACCATATACGTTCCCTATTCTGCTATTAAATGCATGCACGGACATTCGGCGAGGAAGCCCTGCAATCGACTCTGCAACAGTGGCACATTATTGACCCATATGTTAGAACGTCCTTGGAGTGTAGATACTACTTAGAAGGCTGGCCGATAAAACTACAGAGTAAGATGGAGTTTGATACTCGACAGAGGCAATAAACAGCAGAGAATGAAAGCTACATGGCTCACCACAAGGACATAAAACTTGCTTTGCATTATGGTCTTAAACCATCTATAGTTACTTAGTCCCACTTGTTTACGGGACAGGGACAGATCTTAGCACTTTACAATGCCAGCATAGTGGTTCTTGGGTAACAATATGATAGGGTTCTCCTTTCACTAAAACATAATTTATAATATTGAAAGCAAAAACTTATACATCATTTAACTTAAAATACATAAACTTTGAACATTGTTATTTTGGAAGGAGGGAGAGGATAACAGGATGGGTGGGGGGGGGGGGGGGTGG
>JAIPMN010006912.1:0-15085 GCA_020650975.1 Apostichopus californicus
TTGCCAGCCAAGTGTTAAACATGTGGAACCAGAGTATGGCTTTAGGAGACAAGTGGAAGAATCTGAATGGTTATCACAGGTGAGCTGGAGGAAATCACTACTTGCAATAAAAAAAACAAGGAGGCAATCCATGGAGTTACAGATCTCACCTCCTACATGACAGAAGTCATTGTTGAGTTACTTCTGAATGCATCAGGTTGCCGTTTTTGTTAATATGCTGGAATTCAGGTGTTAACTTATAGTTTAGTTTAAAGTTTAGTAAAAAACAATATGACCTAAGCATCAATGTTGTTTTAGGCAAGTCATAAAGTTTGTACCAATTTCACCCCTGACCTACCTTCTTCTATGCACATCATATGTTGAATTCAATGGTGTTTTAGCCATACGTATTGTATGGCATAGTCTAGTCAACGTTATCAAAATGCTAGATATGAAGATTTGATATGCTTAATGCTAAGCCATTTCTATTCATAAGTTTGAATGTCTTTGATTCTGCTAAAGGATGAAAGTGGCTTGCCCTCTTACAATTTGCATACATCTACCTACATAGCTGAATGCACACCATGTGTGTATGTAACAGCTCTGCCTTTCTCATTCTGCATTTGATTTAGTAACGGTGAGAGGCAGTTTTTAATGTATTTTAATTTGCGGCGTAGTAAGAACTTCCGTCATAGCGTAATGTTTGGTTTGATCATTCATTCTTCAATATTTAATGAGTCAGGTCATCATTGCATTCAAACATTATAACCACAGGATAGGCAAACCACTAAAATAACAAATGTTGGAGGAAATAAATCTTTCAATTAAGAGAATGTAAATTTTTTATCTCATAGATTCAGAACATCCTCCAATTAGCAGGAGCTGTAGTGGATCTGATGGATCTACAGGGATCATCTGTAATGGTCAGCTTTGAAGAGGGATGGGACTTCACCACTCAGGTAGGAAGGTGTTACTAAGAGGGGGAGGGAGGAGGGGGCCTTCAACAATCGGGTATTAAGGTGATACTTAGAGGATGGGTGGGACTTCACCACTCAGGTGTTACTTAGATGATGGGTTGGACTTGACCACTCAGGTAGGTAGATGATACTTAGAGGGGGGGCCTTCAACACTCAGGTATTAAGGTGATACTTAGAGGATGGGTGGGACTTCACCACTCAGGTAGGAATGTGATACTTAGATGGGGAGGGGGAGGGAGGAGAGGGCCTTCAACACTCAGGTATTAAGGTGATACTTAGAGGATGGGTGGGACTTCACCTTTCAGGTGATACTGCGAGGATGGTAGGACTACACCACTCAGGTAGGAAGGTGATACTGTACTTAGAGGATGGGAGGGGGAGGGAGGAGGGGGCATTCAACAAACAGGTATTAAAGTGATACTCAGAGGATGGGTGGGACTTCACCACTCAGGTAGGAAGATGATACTTAGATGGGGAGGGGGAGGAAGGAGAGGGCCTTCAACAATCAGGTATTAAGGTGATACTTAGAGGATGGGTGGGACTTCACCACTCAGGTGTTACTTAGATGATGGGTTGGACTTGACCACTCAGGTAGGTAGATGATACTTAGAGGCGGGCCTTCAACACTCAGGTATTAAGGTGATACTTAGAGGATGGGTGGGACTTTACCACTCAGGTAGGAATGTGATACTTAGATGGGGAGGGGGAGGGAGGAGAGGGCCTTCAACAATCAGGTATTAAGGTGATACTTATAGGATGGGTGGGACTTCACCACTCAGGTAGGAAGGTGATACTTAGAGGGTGGGTGGGACTTCACCACTGAGGTAATAAGGTAATTCTTAGAGAGGGGAGGGAGTAGGGGGGCCTTCAACGTAGAGGATTGGTGGGACTTCACCACTCATGTAGGAAGGTGATACTTAGAGGGTGGAAGGGGGGGGGGGCGCCGTCAACACTCAGGTATTAAAGTGATACTTAGAGGATTGATGGGACTTCACCACTCAGGTAGGAAGATGATACTTACAGGGTGGAAGGGGGCTCAACACTTTAGTAATAAGGTGACACTTATAAGGATTGGTGGGACTTCACCACTCAGGTAGGAAGGTGATATGGTGTATACTTGATTAATTGAGTATTGTGCCTGACTAATGAAAGAGGGATTACATTTCTGAATTCTTATTTGTATGTTCTGTCAATTTTCAGGTTGTTTCTCTTGCCCAGCTGTTGATGGATCCTCATTACAGGACTATTGAAGGATTTAAGGTCCTCATAGAGAAGGAGTGGCTTGCTTTTGGACATCGCTTTTCACACAGAAGTAACCATACTGTAACCCACCAAGCTAGTGGATTTGCCCCTGTATTTTTGCAGTTCTTAGACTGTGTTTTCCAGGTAAGGACAATACATAGCAATGATAAACTGGTTAATTGCATTCTGTCTTTCACAGAAAGTATGTACCTAGCTGTATAGCCAAGCAGTCACCTATACCTGGAAATCATTCATATTTAGTAAAGTGAAGATACTTTATTATTAACATAAAATTAACAGAAGCAAACAAGCCAAGTTTATTATTAACATAAAATTAACAGAAACAAACAGGCCAACAGCCACCAATTTCAGTAACACAATTTTCTTTATTAGGGGTAGGGTACTAATTAATCAAACTTACTTAATGTCTTGTCGTGCGTGGCTTGTCAAGGAAGATTGCAATGGAATAACCTATTAGGTGAAACAGTTGTTTTATATTTATGGTTTAAGTACACACAAGTATTTATGTGACTTCCTTGAGAGGGACAATGTATCTACAAATGGGCTCTGAAAACTTAAAACCAAGGTTAATACCAAAGTGAAGTTAACGTTTACAGCTTTGCACTGTGAAGTGTTACTATTTATAAAGTATATTAAATATAAAATGAAAATTGATAGAGTAACAAATAGTCGAGTACAGGGTATTTGTGCAAACATTTGTTGATTGCAGGCAGTATTTTAGAATGATGTTCATTAGATCACATTTAGTTTAGCTGTTATGTCAGCATATCTGTTGATATGAAGGTATAGTACTAACCATCATTGTGAGGTATACTGTATGTAAAGTATGGAATATCTTCTTTCTTTCCTGATGACAGGTTCATGAACAGTTTCCAATGTCTTTTGAGTTTAATCAGTATTATCTGAAGATGCTGGCCTACCACTACATATCCAGCAGGTTCCAGACATTCATGTTAGACTCAGAATGCGAGAGATACGAAACAAGTGAGATATTAACCACTTCTGATCACTTCTAACCGAGCAGTAGACTGTCACATTTGAAGAGTTGTAGGTTGTAAGCTGTACATTAATAAATAGTCTGTGAGCTGCATTCTCACATGTTTAATGATGTTAGTTATCAATGGTGTGCTGGCCTCTGTTCAAGGCTTGTACCTGCTGAAACTGTTATGCTAAGTTGGTCAATGGTTAGTTAGTCAATTGGTGTCTAATTTGTTAGACTTTTTTGTGCAAATCTTGTTCCCACATGTAATGCTACCATGAAGAACCCGCTTCTCATAAGACATTTTTTGTAAATGAGGGTGTGAGAGGGGGGCTGTACATGAGGGTGGGAGAGGGGGCTGTACATTAGGGTGGGAGAGGGGGGCTGTACATGAGGGTGGGAGAGGGGGCTGTACATGAGGGTGGGAGAGGGGGCTGTACATGAGGGTGGGAGAGGGGGCTGTACATGAGGGTAGGAGAGGGGGCTTCTGTACATTAGGGTGGGAGAGGGGGGCTGCTGTACATTAGGGTGGGAGAGGTGGGCTGCTGTACATGAGGAAGGGAGAGAGGGGGCTGCTGTACATGAGGATGGGAGAGGGGATCTGCTCTGTCAACTACCATGGGGTGGGTATAGAAGACTCATGTCTTTTGTTTTCCAGTTATATTTATAATATTCTAGTTGGTGTCCAGTGAATAGAACTACTTGCAGAAAGTCAGGTTTACTGCCACTTATTTTGCAGGTATGACGGTGCTAGAGAGGGGTCAGGCCAGAGGGGTCGATTCAGGGGATAGTGACACAGAGCAGGCTCGTATCCCAGTCAGGTCCATTTGGGATTACATGGAGAAGATTCACAGGAAGAGTCAGGTCTTTTTTAACCTCATGTGGACTCCACACTCTACGGTAAGTCAGACACAGAGCCTGGTGTTGATTGGTCGTTTTAAAGTTTTTCAATGATTCGGACCAATCTCCCCAATGTCTATGTTAAACACTTCATGTACGCTGGTATTGTCAGAAAACATTTGAACATTGCAGTATGGAAAGTGCATACTTGTGATATCATAGCCAATTTGAACTGGTATGTTATGGACTGTTCTTCAAACATAACCATTCATTGAATCTCATAGGTGTGAGTTCAGATGATAATGAGCCAATGATAAGCAAATGAGGCTTTTTCGCGAGTTCCTGCTTGCAGGATGATCTAAAATACATACATACATACATGAGTAAACCAGCTCGGCTCCAGTTGTGAGATCTATTTGATGTTCTAACATACAATACTTGAACATTCTCAGCTGTGTATTTGTCCCTAACTGATATAAATCTCATCTAGTGGCATATTTAAATCATTATAATAGCTTCTTCAAACCCAGACTTTGACATTAGCTTGATTTTTATTTATTTAATTACATTGGGGTGTGTCTTTTATTCTGACTTTTGGAGCCAGAAACAGTTACTGATTTACCTATTTCTGTTACCAGCCCTTTCAGTGAACTGCATGTTTGTGGGAATTAGAGATCACTATGCAAAGACAGCGAAAAACTTGCTTTAATGTATATGTTTTTATGTATATTTACTTATGCTAAGCATTTAGCTATGTCACCATGTAAAGATGAAAATAAAGACAAATATGTTTTACTGTCACAATTGAAGTGGTTCTTTTAGGAGTTATTAGTATTTTTTGTTCCTTTGTCTGCTGCTGCTTCACGCTTCTGTTTGTTTTCTTGTTCAGATATTGAGGCCGTACACCAACCTGTCTAAGTTGAAGATCTGGGACTACTACTTCTCTGATCAGTTATTTGGAGGTCCATCATATGATAGAGAACTCTATGAGAAGTCCATAGCTGAAGATGATGAATCACCCTTGACCCCAGCTGATAGAAGAACAGTTAATGCATGCTATGACAATGTGTTGGAATCACAGCCAGATATGCAGCGATGGCTGCTAGAGGTTAGTGTAACACATCCATGGTGAAGCACAAGACCACCATATGTGTGGTTAGTGAAGCAGAAGCCCACCATATGTGTTGTTAGTGAAGCAGAAGACCACCATATGTGTGGTTAGTGAAAAAGAAGCCCACCGTGTGTGGTTAGTGTAACATATCCATGGTGAAACAGAAGCTCACCATGTGTGTGGTTAGTGTAACATATCCATGGTGAAACAGAAGCCCGCCATATGTGTGGTTAGTGAAGCAGAAGCTCACCATGTGTATGGTTAGTGTAACACATCCATGGTGAAATAGAAGCCCACCATATGTGTGGTTAGTGTAACACATGCATGGTTAAACAGAAGCCCACCATATGTGTGGTTAGTGAAACACATGCATGGTTAAACAGAAGACCACCATATGTGTGGTTAGTGAAGGTGAAGCCCACCATATGTGTGGTTAGTGTAACACATGCATGGTGAAACAGAAGCCCACCATGTGTGGTTAGTGTAACTTATCCATGGTGAAACAGAATCCACCATGTGTGGTTAGTGAAGCAGAAGACCACCATATATGTGGTTAGTGTAACATATCCATGGCGAAACAGAAGACCACCATATGTGTGGTTTAATAGTGAAGGAGAAGCCCACTATATGTTGTGGTAAGTGTGACATATCCATGGTGAAACAGATGCCCACCATATGTGTTAAGAGTTTTGTTTTACTAGTAAATAAAGTTAAATGCAAACTGAATAAATGTGTTGATGCAAAACTATGCCATAACTGTTATGGCTCTGTGCCTACTTATGAATCCATCTTGTCATTAGTTGTTGTCTGTTCAAAGAAAACAAAACTGATCAAATGTTTGTTGTCAAGAATCCTTGATACTGTTCTTTACAAAAACTGATGTAACATTTTGCTTCCATATTTTAGGAGAAAAGAACCCTGGAGGCAGAACTTGATAAAAGAATGGTTGAATGGAAGAAGTTGCTGGAGAAACTAGACAATCAGTTTCAGACTAAGAGGCGGAATGTCTCATCTGATTTAGAGGAGGCCAGAGCACAGGGGATGTCAGCACACAAGAAGACCACCATTGACATCCTTATAAAGGTACATTGATATATCATTATATGTATCCCCTACCAGTTTACATAGAAGAGATAAATCATTCAATGTTCATAATTGTGTGATTATTGTCCCTTAATATATGTTGTATTGCCTTTAGCTGTAGCAAACATTCTCCAACAGTCTAGCATTGCCTTCAAGTTCCACTGTACTCGTTGTGATAAGGTGAGAGGTCACACCTACTATGTGTGCTGACTGTTGCCTCCATGTACCAGAGTGTTTGCTATGCTACTTCTGATAGCATAGACACATAGTGTAGGTTCTGATCATTGTCCTATATGTTATTCATAGCAATATGACTATATCATGAACCAAGTGTCATATGTGCCCGAATTATCGGACCACAGTATCCCTGTGTTTCCTTCAGAAACCTAACATATTATTGTGAAACAAACAGTTCTTTTAGGTTTGTCTATAACTCTCTTGTTTTAAATACAAGCAGAAAACAAATATATGTGAGATGTAAAAGTGAAAGGCAAACATACAGTACCACTGTCATACAGTGTCAACATATAATATATGCCTATATACTAGCATGTTCTGTTACTTACCACCGTAACTAGGCGATAGTATAAAGTGGCCCTTAGGTTCATCATTCATCGAAATATAACCTGCATTTAAAATATATTATTTCAACACATAGGTTGTGTGTGGTCATACTAACTAGGGCAATCACAATACTAACGTTACTTTAACTTGTAGTAGTGCTTACGCCCCATTAAACTCAAAGAGAACAAGCTCTAACTCTTATGTGCCATGCAGCGCTGTAAAAACTAAACCACATTAATCAGGCGAAATTTGCTTTGAGCAAAGTTGACAAGAGCAACTTTTGGTACATTAGATTTTGTAGAATAATTTTGGTATATTCATAGTCTGTGGATGCTCACTAGTGAGTAGTACATGTTGTGATCAGAGGCTGTCTCTGCTAGGCTATCAGCAGTGGTTAGATATGTAAGCATCAGTACATGTTATTATTATTATTATCATTATTATTATTATTATTATTGATATCCTTCTACAGGCCAGTTGACCAGGGTGTTAATATGATAAGTTAAATATTTTGTTTCTCTTCCTTTGTCAACACACCCTGACCCTTCCCTCCCCACCTTTCCCTGGCATTCCCACAATCCACTCATTCTTCTCATTTTACTCTCCATAGGGCAAAAACACAGGAGAGATTCAGCCCAAAGGATTTACCTACCAACATCGATTTGAACCGCACAACTTTATCAATCCACAAAACTGTGATTACTGCCAGCAATTGCTGTATGGAGTAGTCAAGCAAGGGGTCAAAGGTCAGACTATCCATCTATGTAATAGGGTGTAATATATATGGGTGTAAGATTATTGAAATAAGCTATGAAACATTGTGTAATGGAAACACAGAATCATAGCTATGTAATAGGGTGTAATATATATGGGTGTAACATTATTGAATAAGCTATGAAACATTGTGTAATGGAAACACAGAATCATAGCTATGTAATAGGGTGTAATATATATTGTTGTAAGATTATTGAATAAGCTATGAAACATTGTGTAATGGAAACACAGAATCATAGCTATGTAATATGGTGTAGTATATATGGGTGTAGGATTATTGAATAAGCTATGAAACATTGTGTAACGGAAACACAGAATCATAGCTATGTAATATGGTGTAATATATATATATGTAATAGGGTGTAGTATATATGGGTGTAAGATTATTGAATAAGCTATGAAACATTGTGTAACTTAAACACAGAATCATAGCTATGTTCAGGTGGTTTATTATGTCAGGTAATGCTTATTGAGTTAAACCAGTCAAGTTGATAAGAGTACTGTGTACTATCATAATACTATGTCTCTCTGGCTGATGAGGATTTGTAGTGCTTTATTTAGTGTGACTCATATAACGTCATACAATTCAAGAATCAGATTTTAATTCCGTCAAAAACTTACTTTAACACAGGAATGAAGTGCTCGGATTGCGGCTACAATGCTCATGACAAATGCATTCCCAGTATTCCAAAGCAGTGTCGCCGACAAGGCTCAGGTCGTGACCAGGTCAACTCACCTCCATCAAACCATGCCACAGCTGACAAAGAAGAGGAGGAAACACCAGTGGAAAACCTCGAACAAGGAGGTCTGTATATAATGGGGGAGGGGGGAGGAGCGGGGGGAAGGAGGTGTGGGTGACAAAACATGTGAAAATTTAAAACAAAGTGTAACAAACATTTATAAGTCAATGTAATTATCAGCAATTGATTGTTGTTCACATAAAGTTCACAATACCCAAGTAATCTTTTATGCAAATCAAACTCTTTGTTTAACGTTGCTCCATGTTATATTTATATCATGAATTCAAAGTGCTTTAAGTTAAGTACAAATTACAAAAGAATGTGTGGAAGGTTAAGAAAACAGAAAGCAATACAAAATTTCCCAGTGGTTATAGAGAACACACTGTGTATCAGCAAGATGTTCATATTTGTTGTTTAACATCGATTATTGCCTGTTATTTTCAGACTATCAAGAGTTCCATGGTTAAGATGCTCATATTTGTTGTTTAACATCGATTATTGCCTGTTATTTTCAGACTATGAAGAGTTCCATGCAAATATCCCGGACACCATCAGTCATCAAGGGTACCTCTCGAAGAGAGGAGCAAGATTAAAAGGATGGAAGCAAAGATGGTTTGTCCTTGACTCACAAAAACATCAGGTGAGTAAGAAATTAATAGCTGTTACAAAATTATGTTATATTCAGGTAATAATAGTGATATTTTGAAAGCAATAATGTTTGCATCTGGTAGGCACTTCATCTGAGCCCCACACAACTGATTTCTTGTCCAAGAACAATCCATCAAACTGAATGTTAGAAATATCTCAATTTTTTTAAGGAAATCTAATATGATTGCTGCTCAAGATTCCACTTTTGCTATGTACACATGTGGGTTCTTATCACAGCAAAATTTAAAGTTCTCTCTGGAGTTCTTCAATAAACCAGGTCGAATGTTTATGTGTTTTTTTTTAGTTGAGGTATTATGAAACAGAAAACGATTCTCAGATGAAGGGCTACATCGACCTGAAGGAAGTGGAGTCTGTTCAAACAGTGTTTATACTACCCGGCAACTCTAAGGAAATGGGAGCCTTTGATGTAAGTTAATTGAGTACACGTTATTGTGTGTCACAGGGAAGGAGGAGAGTGGTGGGTGGTTTGGGGTTGGTTAGAATGAGGGTATGAGGGGGTGGGGTTGCACTACCTGGAAAGAATAGAGTCAGTGAATGGTAACTCTAATGGAGGGTCACTTATTCCACATATGCATTTAAGAGGGAGAGGGAGGAGTAGGTGATTGGGTTTATCAGCTGTTATGGTAATATCTCTAACTACTGTTAGATGAATATGCACTGCTATATGCTTAACCTTTAAGGACAGACAATTAACAAGTCCCATTTCATCTAAATGGTAATTAGCTTTGGATAGTTAGGCAAAGAAGGGTTGTTGCAACTGTGCATGATTCGAAGCAAGTAGGTATTGGATGTGCTGTTTCATGAATGTATGCATTCCTAGTCTGTTTAGAGGACATTTAACACATTTTCTTATGTTCAGTAGGAATTTGACAGATACATCTGCAATTTATACTGAAGACCTTGCTAGTAGCGTACAGATTTTTAACACCATACATTTCCACAGAAATGCGGATATCTTCTAGGGAAGTAAAAGATTGTTAACACCATACATTTCCACAGAAATATCGTCTAGGGAACTCTTAAGCTGGTTACAAAGTTTCTGAGAGTCATTTGATTCTAGTTATGTAACACCTGATTATATCTCTATATATAGATGAAGACAACCAAGCGAGTCTACAATTTTGCAGCTGACACCAAGAGTGCATCAGAGGAGTGGATGAGCAAGATACAGGATTGTCTCTCGTAGTAACTGGTGGATGAAACACCAATACATCTCAGGGATTGACTGATGATGAGAGAATTGTAAACAGAAGGAATAGTTAGGCTGCAGTAAACATGGCTGGCAACGTGTACTCAATGTCCCATGGACCAGAAACTGATAGGACACCCATATCAATCATTGGCTATCCCTCTATTCAACTAAGGGCACAACCATATGGACTATATTACCAGTGATTGACTGATAGGACACCCATATTAATCATTGGCTATACCTCTATTCAACTAAGGGCAAAACCATATGGACTATAATACCAGTGATTGGCTCGAGGATACACCACGGTTCAACCAGTCATTGGGAGAATAGAGTTCTCCTGTAGACGTAGAGATAATGATATTATTCTAGGAGGCTGGAGGGCATCTACGGTATATCAGTCATTGAGAACTACACCTATCTTGGGGAAGGAGAGTTTACCCGTGGAGAGATCGAGAAGGATGACCTGATGGTGTAGCTCTGATGGTGAAGCCCTGATGACCTCATGGTGTAGCCCTGATGACATCATGGTGTAGCCATGATGGTGAAGCCCTGATGACCTCATGGTGTAGCCCTGATGACCTCATGGTGTAGCCATGATGGTGAAGCCCTGATGACCTTATGGTGCAGCCTTGATGACATGGTGTAGACCTGATGGTGAAGCCCTGATGACCTCATGGTGCAGCCCTGATGACCTCATGGTGTAGACCTGATGGTGAAGCCCTGATGACCTCATGACCTGATGGTGAAGCCCTGATTACCTTACGGTGTAGCCCTGATGACCTTATGGTATAGCTCTGATGGTATAGACCTGATGGTGTAGCCCTGATGACCTTATGGTGTAGCTCTGATGGTCTTTTTGGCAGACAGACATGTTGGATTCAGTAGGAGACATTAAAACCATTAGGCCTATTGTAGAAGCTATGATTGATAATTATTGTGATCAACAAGTAAGGGCTTTCAAATCAATGTAAAACATTGTAGTCATTATTATGGATTAGACATTATTGTTAAGTTAGTTAGCATGCTCTTGTACCAGTAAGTGACTTTGATATATTTTATGGATCAAGTAACCATGAAAATGATGCTTACTAGATTTTCTTATTGTAAAGTGTTCTCCAAACTTCTAGATAATTTATTGGTTTTTATTGATTCTTCTCTAAGCTATGACTCTTTGTATGAAGTGTGGTACTGTTAGTAGTGAAAATTAAAGGTGATGTGTGTTTGTATCCTAGTTTATAAAGTAAATAATACATCACCAAAACTATGAGGGATAAATTTTAATTGCTAAAAATGAATATGCTCCATCTTGAAATTAGAAGTGATTTCTAGAGATCTGTTTCCCGTTTGCTGCTTTTATACATCTGGCAAAACCAGAGATGGATATTTCCAGAAGGAAAGATTGAGAAAACTATCAAAACCTTGATCTTGATAGTCATACAGAGATTTAGACTCAAGAAGTTATGAAATGTTGTAAGAGTGCGGAAAGACTTGTTGTTGACAGGTCATTAATTTATGACAGACATACAAGATATTGAAACCATGAAGCAGTGCTGGTAAGTCATTTCCTGATTGCCTACAAAGATGACTGCTAAATGTGTGACGATGAGGCTACACAAGATAAATATTTGATGTATGTAACCCGTGATGTAGGCATGGAGTTGACATACGGCATTCCCAGCAATATTTCACATCTCCTTAAAAGGGTATACAGTGCAGCTACTCAGAAATTCAAGTTGAAACACGTCCCATTTTGTGGTACAATACCCAGCAGCATACTGTAGTGTCATCTTACAAGACTAATATATTGCCTGTTCTTGCTTCTTAGTCATGTTGGAAAATGGTTGACTTTGTGTGATGTGATCCTGTAATGCTAGATGTGTTGTATGCTTTCCTACCTTGAACCATGTATTGGACAGTCCATTCCAGCTATAATCTGCACAATGTCATGTAATAGGAATAGACTAGCAGAAAACAGAGACTACTAAATAGTAACCCAATGCCATGTTATCAACCTGTACAGCATTACAAATCTTAAAATCAAACTTGAGTTATGTTTCTATAATAAGCACGAATGTTGTTTGTTGTTTTGAATCATTTAGAGGGAAATAATAGTTGGATGTGATTTATAATTAAAAGATATGCTTCACTTGCCTGTTGTATAGTATAAAGAGGTTTAAGACATGATATATATTTACAGGGTACCTATATTATCCACTAATAACTAATCACCATGGTGGAGTCAATTTCTTAAAACTATCAATATATTTTAGTACTTGGCTGAAAAGATGTACTTTTAGCTTGACCATCAAGCTCTAGCTCTAGCTTGACCATCAAGATCTAGCTTTAGCTTGACCATCAAGCTCTAGCTTGACCCATCAAGCTCTAGATTTTAGAAATTTGCCTCAAATATTTCTTCTTTTTTTTCCTTTTTTGATTGTTGGTTGCCCTCACAGACTACTGAATAATATGCAAACTGGTAACAGCAACAGATCCAAGATAATTAATAAGATCACAAATGGCAGAAACCTAGCGTATGTGTTCTAAAAGGGGACCAGGGGAGGTGGGGGGGTGAAGAAAACAAGTCACTATTGTTAACATGATTACATGTACAGCTGCTACTATCATAGACTTGTTTATTTCTTGAGCTAGTTATTACTTGTGTATCTCTCTTGGGTTAAATAAAGTACTTCATGCAATCACGTATTTACTGTATTACAAGTTCCCCTAATAATGTGGTTGACATAGTAATACTTAATATATATTTTCAAACACCAATCTTCTTACGTCTTGGATTCAATCTGCATATTGTTACTGTTCGTATTCTGTTGTGAGAATACAAACAATGAAGTCACTCTATGTGAGGTAGTAGTTACAAAATGCTGGTCAAATTACTTAAGATTGTGTTGTTAAGCTTTACCTAGATCAATAGGAAATAAAGCAGTCCATATTCTTGACCTCCAGCAATAACTTCTCTCGCAACAAAATGTTGCTTGCAACCTTGCACCTACTGCTCAACGTGAGTACTTTCTTAACTGAGTGGTGAAATTAAAATGCAAAACATATAATTAGTTATGCAATCAATATTTTGTGCTATCTAACACAGCAGAGCTTTGCATATTTGTAAATATAAGGATTATTCAAATTTAAATTGGGATTGCATTATTTTCTAATTTGTGGGTGTTAGTCCATTTGAGAAAGTCTAATACTTGCTAAAGATTAGATTTCATTCAAGTTACTACAGGTGATTTGAAGTGGAGATAAGTAAGTTTTGAGAACAGCTGATTTATTTGGGTATGTAGACAAGTTATAATATAGTGTGTATAACCAATGTAAAGCTATGAGTCTTGTAATGTGGTATTAATCAAGATTGACTAGTTTTTGGTTTTCTATGATCGTAAGTTAGTGTATTTTTCTTTATTTGTATCTCAAGCAGTCTTGTAAAGCAATAATAAGGGTAATTCTAGATTTGGCCATGATGAACAGATTCAAATCTGCATGTACTATTTCGTAAAAGCTTTTGATAAAAAAGAGGATTGATGCTTAGAGTCGCAGCAGATGTAGATTTGGGAAGCAAAGCTAGTTTTATTAAGTTAGTAAAGTGGTGGAAATTAACATTTAGATGGTGTAATTTTACAGTTTCTGTAGAAGATCAAGTTTGGTTGCTGCCTTAGCTTTAAGCCGACCTATAATGTTAAGTTGGTGGTTGGTTCAGATTTTTGCGAGATGGGTGGATAATTTAATTCATCCTTTTGTGCCTAACATAGTAGTATACAACAGATTGGTAATATTATAACAAATGTTGGCTCCATGTAACATGTTTTTCTGACCCTCCCTACACCATATTATCTGGATTTCGTTGTAGATTCCAGTTTGTGATTTATCTAAGCATGCTATTGGGAAACAGTAAACCATACAGTAATATGATGTAAACAATGCTTGTTGGGTGGACCTTACTCTGTAAATAATTGGATAAATGCTGTTACGTTTACTAGTCAGTATAAAGTATACTCTTTTGTTATTTTATTGTTGATGTAGCTCTTGGAGAAGTCTGTAAATATTATGAATAACTCCAAACCCAATGGGAAAATGATGCATGGAGATGTATAGTTGTACATAGATATGTGTGTAATAATTAGCTGCTACCAACAAACTCTTGGAGAATCAAACATTTCTGGAAAAAATTAAAAGGTGCTATAACAATTTGATTTAGCAAACAGAATACACGGTCAAGGCTTTGGGTTTCTGGTTTCTGGTAAGACATTTTGTCCTGTTTCATATTTCTTAGAAAGGAAGTAGGCAGCACCATACTTCAAATATTACTTTGTATCTGAAATTTGCTGTTGTTCATTGAGAGACTTCTCAATTTGGACATTTTCCCTAGACTTTGATATAAAAAAAAGAGCTATTTATTAAACTGTGTCTGAAGGAAAAATTTATGAGGTCACAAACAGGGAAGGTCAGGGAAGCTAATTTGAGCTTTCATATAATGTTGTTTTTCTATGAATTGATTATAAGTGCTTTCGTTAGATTTGATTGTTGGTGAGGGCTTATTTCTTAGTTCCTTTGGGTGGGTTGTTGGTAAATTCCTGGTTATTGCTGTTTGGTAAGCACCCCATCAGCTGCAGTAATTTACTAAACTGCTGTCATAAAGTTCATTAATATCTCAAATGTTGAAGGTGATATTGAAATTAATTAAAAATACAACAGGTGTCACATTTGCAACTCACAGCCCCTCATAAGTCATTCAGTATTTTTGGAAGGGATTGCCAAGTAACATGAGAGATATGCCAAAGTGAGCTTTTGAATCTAGAAACATTGCATTTGTAATAAATTGAAAACCACATGGTACAATTGCCAATGGCAAGACTAAGCTATGGAGTCAATTTATTGTCAGCTTCACAGATTAACTAA
>JAIPMN010006915.1:0-14390 GCA_020650975.1 Apostichopus californicus
AGGCGTACCTTCACTGACTACATGAATGCTTTTCTCCCAGTTAATTTCTTTATTTGTTTAATGATATCAAATAGAGAGGAATTTTAGTAAAAATGTCACGCGAGTCACCACGGAATTGACCATATAACATGAGGATGTTTAGAACTATAGTCTTAATATCTTATAGTCCAAGAATAAGAAACATTTGATTGCTTAGTAACTATCTTGGTTTTCAAGATATTCATCTTTAAAATACGCTAAATCTTTGGGCTAGATTGATGATATGGCTTCTCCGTTCAGACCAATTATTAGTCCATTGTCCATTGATATTGTCAATTATCCATTGTTTATTGTGCAATTATCTTTTGTTTATTGTTCAGTCTCCACTGTCCCTTGTTTTGTAAATTTGAATCACTCAACCAACACAAGTTCTTGTTTAACAACAAAACACCCAGGGAAGACTTTCAATACCAACATTGTTTTAAACTTTTTAAACAAAGATCTTTATTTCCAGTGGTTAAATACTCTTATGGGATTTCTGTTCAGTTGGTTAGCCTTTCATCTGAGGAAGTGACCTAATTTGATTTGTGTGTTAGACTTAATGGTCCAGCCACTTTAATTGATGAACCTCAAAATTGCACACAAATGGTATATATTATGCACTACACATACTGTATAATGCAACCCTAACTGACAGCAGTACATGTCTTACAATGGTTGACAACATTATCGAGTTAATTTTAGTCCTACGTAAGGTCATCCTTTATATTAAAATAATAATAATAATATTATATTAACACATGTCCTATCTTCAAGGCTTACCTTTGGCTAACCAATGCAGCTAAACAAATTAAACATTGTTCAAGTGTTGTCAGTGTAACCATGGAAAGTATTACTTTATGGTATGACTATACTTATATTCAATATGTGCAGTACACTGTCAATGTCAGTGTCTTTCACACTGGCTCTCTTTTGTGTCAATGTTATATCCAGCATGGCACCTTTTTCTTCCATTGTATATAATTTTTATTGATCTTAAATTGTGTGCACACTTTATGTATGGACTGTGATAGTTGAATTTGGGATGCATGGTACATTCAATCAGCTAGCACTGGCATATGCATATATATGAATCAGAGGAATATTGCTGTCAGGAAAGAAGGAAAAAAGAAAAAAAATAGAGCGGATTTATTTAAACTCTTTAATTTTACCAGGGCATACTTTAGTGTTCAAATTATAAGTAGCACTTACTTTTGAGGGTTATGAATTTTGTCTTGTACAGTACAAAATTAAATTCGCTATGAGTTTACCTATCTCCTCACAACCTTAGCACCATTCTACCATGCCTATAATGCCCATGGTAACCCTTTAACACTGTGCGACCCCACGACCAGCTCCCCGGTCATTGCCCCTCCTTCTCATTCTACCTCTACCATCTTAAGTGCCTACACGCATTTTTTTCGGTTGAAATGTTTCCTTCGGATTTAGTCCTTACTATCATGGTTCATGAGCAAGATAAAAAAAAACTGGGGCTATAGATACATATTTGGACTTGTAAAGCAATATTCAAGACCATTTTGCGATGTAATACAGGGGCAATTATTTCCTGTTTTAGGGATCTGACTCTTTCAATAAGTATATAAATGATCTTTATAGTGATATAGATAATCTCAAATATATTTGCAGTGGATTTTAACTTTCAGATTTCAAATCATTTGTCACAGGAAGATATTAGCCAAATATAAACTGCAGGACAGTTGTAGTTCCTTTAGAAGACCTTATTGTTAATCGGTATGAACTTAAAAATTCTCACGCTTCCCCAAGAAATGTTAATTCCGAACCAAAAAAGACAAAAAGAACAGTGGAACAGCCAAGAATGAATCAAAATACCATTTATGTATCTATGACAAATATTAATATTCCCCAAGGAGTCTCTTGTTTTTCCTACTTTGGTATATAAGACTGAAATATTCAAGTATGTTGGTTGATGAGACTAGAATGTGATACAGTAATTGTTAAATATGTTAAATCCTATTTCCCATGAGAAACCTGGGCTGATGGATGTGATGCTATATATAGTACTCTAGGCCTTCTGTATTCTGAAGTCATCTTTTAAAATCATTAAAACTTTGATTTAATTGTGGTACGGATTTAAAAAAGGATGCATATAAGTTGTCTATTACATTTTAAGTGTGCATGTACAATTCTAATAAGACACACAAATACTCTGTTGTTTTGCGAGAAGTGTTTCAGCGGTGATTTTAGCCGTGTATTGTCGTTGACATTGTGTGTGGTGTCTAATAGACCTGTACATTCTTTGTTTTCATTGTATTTTATATGTGTGACTTTAATGTTCACTAAAAACATTAAAAGTGTTATATACCTTCTGTGTTTTGACTGTTCAGACTTAATAAGCTCCAATGATTCTCCTCAGTTGTGTTATTATTGATGTCAAATGGTGACCAATCTTAATTTCTTTAATAATTCAAGTTCTTCATTAATGTAATAAACTGAAGAAGCATACTATGTTGCCCCAACTCTTGTAAGTTAAATGGACTTTTAAACAGTTTCAATTTAGCACATGTTTTCTCTGTCTGTTTCTGCTAGTAACTGACTCCTATTTTAAAAGGTTATAAATGAAGCAACCTTTATATTGTGAGTTTTATATCTCTTCTCATCTCTTGGGCTTTCATCAATATCGGTTTGGAACCTGTGATGCCAATAGCAATCTATGAATTGTGTCATAATATAAGATATTAATTTCATCTCTGAAGACTGCCTGCATGAGATGAAGAGGCAGAAACACATCCATCGTCAGTAGTAACGAGTAGAACAGTCATTCAAAACATATTGTACTGCACAATAGGGAACGAGAATAATATGAACAAGGGACATTCCATAAAAAAATGGATATTTGCCAGTTTTTATTTTCTTCAATAATTCTGACTCACTTTAAAGATATTGATTGATAAGCCTAGAGGCATATGTAGTGATTGGAGAGAACAGGGTTCATTAAGTTGCCATTTGCAAATTAACTATCGCAGATCTATGCAAATATTGGAAAGAGAAACATTTTATCCCCCAATATACTGTATAAATACATTAAACCAGAAGAAATCACTTGGTTCTTGCATAGCTGTGCACTGTTGGAAATGATGTTTAAGTATAAAATGCTATAGAAGTGAATGTTTCTTTATCTCTGTTACATACAGTACGAAAAAGTAATTTCTTTAGGCTTTGTTGAAACTAAATGGTAACAGAATTATGCCCAAAGGTACAGCAGTATGGCATACTGTAATATTTACTTCACTCCCCGCTTACCTGTCTCCCCACAACCTTAGCACCGCATTCTACCGTGTCTAGTATGCCCTGGTAATCTTTTAACACTGTGCACCCTCACTGACCCCCAGTGACCTCCTTCATATTTTACCAACCAAAGTGTCAGAACACGTTTTGGTATTGTAATATTTGTCTTGTTTATAAACATTTGCATTCATTTTTGCATTTGTTTTTATAATTTTCAACTTCAAAGTTTGAGACTTACTGTAAAGGGTACTGTACTTTCATGGCAACAATGTGTAGACTTTAGCTTTTGATGTTTAGTTAACTTTGTTTTATTTTATTTTATTACAAGTTTGTTTGTTTGTATATTAGAGATAAAGGATTCTGGTGTAAGTGAGGTTTTTCTGTTTGTGGACAAAGATATTAATTACTTCTATCTTTCTTTTATTTGATTGTTTTATACTATACTTTCATACTATAATTGCCTAATATTGTAATGTATTGTACTAAATTGTATCAGATTTGAATTCGCTTGTATTCTGTTCTTTGTTACTTTTTCACTATAGTGGTAGTAGGCTGTCACATGACATGGACATACAGTAGTTTTGTAAATTAAGAATATGAGATGTCTGTAGATATCCAGTTAATGAAATAAAAGTTACTTACATGCAGATTTATGCAGGCACTGTAAGTGTAGGTTTAGTTTGCTCACCATACAGCCTATCAATCCTCTAAAATATGTTAATTTTCAGATGTATTTGAAAGGAAAGTTCAGTGCTAAATTTATTGTTGACATTTATTGTAGATCGAAAGTCCTAGTGAAACTTTCTTTCAATTCTCACATGTATGTCATTTTATGAAATTATATTGTTAGAGGTTTATTAAAGTTTTGTACCAATTTTGTGTAGACTTGGAGCAAACAGGTGTGATGTCATGGATGCGTAACTGCTGAATAATGCTTTAATTTTCTTTGTAAGCTAATTTTGGTGTGAGTTAAACACTATGGTGTAATTTGCACATTGGTGGTATTATGTGAGCACTATGGTGTAATATGAACACTAATGGTATTTTTTAAGCATATGTGTTGTTATTTGTGCACCTAGATGGTGTTAATTGAGCACTTTTGTGTTTGTTAGCACCTGTAGTGTTAATTTAGCACTATCATGTTATTTCTGAGTACCTGGTTTTGTTTGAGCACCTAAAATATGGTGTTACTTTGGTGCCTATGGTGTTATTTGAGTACAGGTCTATTGCATTTATTTGAGTCCTACTGGTGTTAGTTTCAGAGTACTTACCTTCAGTACTGTATGATATTATATTAGCATCTGTGTTTCTGTTTTCAGCGTGTATGGTGTAACTTCATTATCTATGGTGTGCTTTTATCATCTACTGTATGGTGATTTAATTCAAATGTTAGTCATTCTGGTAATTCTTATCATATGAGGGTATATATTTTAGTTTATATTTAGTTTGCTGGTGGTGGATCTAACTGTATAGCTATGTTTCACAAATACCTGCATGTTCTATTGGCTGTCTCTTACTTCAACCTTTTTTCCTGTGATGTAATTTTAAGACAATGTTATCGCTCAATGTCTTGTTGAGCACTCACATATTTCAATTTAAGAAGAGGAATTGGTACAGTTAGTCAAACAAATGCTGACAGTTATTCTGAAACAATATTTGAAAAAGGATTCAAGAAAATGAATATCTCATATTAAATAGAGTACCCTGCATGTGTGTTCATGGAATGTACAAATATTTGATAAAAAAAAATCAGAAATTGGATTATAAAATAAACACCAATTGGACTGTTATACAGGCCTAGAATCTCCCAATGTTAGCCACTTGGCTATAAAACATTCAAATGCTGACAACATCTACTGGGGAAATCCAGGTTCTTGCTAGCATTTTTCTGTAGTGCTATGCAACACACATTAGTTACTGTACCGAGCAGCTCAATAACATATGCTGATAATATGCAGTAATACAGGAAAATGTTAGTTATGGAAATCATGCAGATTCTATGAGAGCAGCTAATCATGTTATCTGGTGATAATATGCAGTAATACAGGACTTATATGTTACTTATAATCATGCAGATTCTATGAGAGCAGCTAATCATAATATTTGCTTATAATAAGCAGTAATACAGGACTTATGTTAGTTATGGAAATCATGCAGATTCTTTGATTGACAATTGTGAACTGACTCTATTTACAATAGTTCTTAATATCTACTTGCAGAAAAATGCCTTTTTCTTTGTATTGGCAAACTGCCAAATCCACTCTCATTTAGCCAGTAAATAGCTCTCAGATTTTGAGGCCTGCATCCTAATTCACAGAAACACTACTTGAAAGATTATAATGAATGTGATTGTTGTTGGGAGTTTCTTCCATTGACATTGGTAACTGTTTTTTTTTCCATTCTGTTTTATTCTAAAGTCACATAATGCAGTTTATTAGCATGAAAATCAAGTTTAATTTCCAATAAGTGACACAAAATGTCCTAAATTGTGAAAAATTCCAATTTCTTCTTTTTTCCCCTTTTGCGTAAAATGAACATCATATTGAATATTTCTATAACTTTATGATAATCATAAACGACTTTGTAATTACCAGTAATGTTGATTTCATGTAAAATGGTCCAGGATGTTTCAAATTAAATGGAGGATGTGATAATCAAATCAATAAAATGTGATTAATCTGGTGAATCATCCATGTTTTAATATTTTAGGGTTTTCTTAGAAAGTTTAGTAAAAGATTAAGATGGGGTCTGAGTACAGATATATATCAAACAGATGTAGTGAGTGGCTTTATGTGAGCCTAGCTCCTTTGAAACCATTCATTTGTAGTACTTTTTTTGACATGTATGGTTTAAAGTTATGTGACTCCTACAGTTACAGACAATTTCCAACAAAGCATTATAGATCTGGTGATGTATGAAATTTGTTTTCACAAATTTTGAAGAGACTTGCAAGTTATGTGTGATTTATCATAAATGTGTAAATCTCAATTCATTTGAATGGAGCAACGAATATAGTAGGTAGAAATCTTTGAAAATTATATCAGGTAAATACAAACTATGAATATAAGATATTCCCTATAACCTTGTCACATGATTTTGATAACATGACTGTATAGTTTAAAGTTACACAATTGAAAGTATGAATTTAACATGATTACTATGTTATTAATTAATTACACATTGGATTTATATAATGTATGAATACACATCCTTCACCTCCTCCTCCTTCTCCCTGGAACTGTCATTTCTCCTGTGGGTCGGGATCTTCCTCTGTCTTCTTATCTAGGGTTAATTTCTCAGATTGCATGATGGTGATAAATGAGTTCTTTCTCTTTCTCTTTTCTTCCCTTCTTTCTCCCTTCCTCTTTATTTCAGGTATCTCTTTACTTTATGACTAGCATGGCATCTTTCATTCTCTATCTGTTGGACACTGACGAGTAAGTGAAGTTTCTTTTTTGCATTCCTTGCTAAAATTGCTTCCTTGCATGCTTGACAGCGTATCTCATATATGGTTTATTACTTGTACAGTATTCTGTTCATATGAATACTAACACAGTTAAGTGTTCGTCTGCCCGTTTAAAAGACGCTGGTTATCTCTATTTTTCAGAGTTTTGCATCTTTTGCTGTTTTCCAATGGAATATATATATATGCCTTTGCCATAAATTGTGTTTTGAAAACAATGACTTTTCTAATGAAACGTCTTATTCCATCTTAACTTGTTGTCATGAATTCAAACATGTCTATAAACTGTGAGAATGCATGTATATATTATATGCTCAGAAGTAGTTAAGTGACTCACCTGGCATAATTCCCATTGTTCTAATAACAATGAGATTAACACTGATTCTCTCCATGGAAATTTTACTTTACCTAAGTTTTTCATTGTTAAGTTGTCCTCTTCACATCAGAATATTGTTGATTCTCACAATAGTTTCACAGCTAGTACTTTAAAAATCAATATAAAATTCACAGACGGCTTAAAAACACAACATGTAGTAATATTGAAGTAGATTGAACTCAGTCTGCATAAACATATAGAATTGAATTGGTAAGGTAATTTATTTGTAGTTCTTGAATTGAATGCAATTTTACATGTACATAGTTATTGAATAGAATTCAAGTTACATGCAGTTTTTGCATAGAACTTATTGAATAGAATTCAAGTTATGTAGTTATTGAGTAGCATTCAAGTTACATGTAGTTATTGAATAGAATTCAAGTTACATACAGTTATTGAATAGAACTTACTAAATAGAATTCAAGTTATGTAGTTATTGAATAGAATTCAAGGTACATGTAGTTATTGAATAGAATTCAAGTTAAATGTAGTTATTGAATTGAATTCAAGTTACATGTAGTTATTGAATATAATTCAAGTTACATGTAGTTATTGAATAGATTTCAAGTTACATGTAGTTATTGAATAGAACTTATTGAATAGAGTTCAAGTAATGTAGTTATTGAATAGCATTCAAGTTACATATAGTTATTGAATAGAATTCAAGTAACATGTAGTTATTGAATGGAATTTAAGTTACATGTAGTTATTGAATAGAATTTATGGTACATGTAGTTATTGAATAGAATGCAAGTTACATGTACTTATTGAATAGAATTCAAGTTACATGTAGTTTTTTAATTCAATTCACTTTACATAATTTACTTCTTAGTTATTGAATTGAATTCAAATTACATTATTGCATTGATTTGAATTTAATGTATGTGTATTTTTAATTGAATTCAGTGTAAGGACATGTAGTTATTGAAGATCTGTAACTAGTGCAACAACTGCAGTATTTAAGGTACTACAGACAACTAGCAAATTTGCCCCAAATTCAGTTCATTTGTTGTGTGTGATAATCTCTTTCAAAATCTGTTGAATGTTTTTGAAAAGCTCTTTTTGTTTCCAAGATATACACATTTGAACTTTTGTTAAATCTGGATAAACTCATTAAATATGTGCAACTATGGCATTGAGTGTTGCACTCATCAAAATGTCTTATGTTGGGCCTTAATAAGTTAACCTCTGAGTATAGGCCTACATATACCATTTGAATAATGTGATGTTCCTCTTTTCAAATAAGACAAAGTATTTTAAAAAATTGCCTTAGGCCACAAACCTGTGTTCAGTGTCCAAGAAACAAAGGAATAACATAACAGCAGATTAGGCAGTAACTCCCCTTACATAATCAGTGTGCATAATTAACTAATGTTTATTCATAAATAAAACTAGCATTTAGAAAAGACTTGTCGAATGGTCAATCTGTGATGGATTTCGATGGGAATTGCAGCTATTTTCATGATTTCTAATCCCTATTAGAGTAATAAGGACAGTGTTGACCTTTAAAGACATGTACTGTAACAGTGCCATGTTACCATTGTGATGATAAGTGAGAGAATGATGAGGTCCAGGTATGAATGTTGGATGGTAGGGTGACTATTCCAAACATATAGGAGGTAAAAGAACATAGTAATTATAGAGGAGGGGCAATGGATATACAGTACGTCCAATAAAATACCTTAAAAATGCTGAGACGTTTTAGAATTGCTCTAAATGAATACCATGTGCTCGTAGTCACTCGCGGGGTCCCACATGAAATCATTTAGACAAGTCACGTAAGTACAAGATTCTTTGTGCACATAGCAGCCTATAACCTACAGCAGGTATATATAAAACGTTGCACATTATACTATCGGGTTCCTTCATGAAAAAATGAAATCATTTTACAGCTCTCTAAAGTTTTGTTTGCAAATCCCTTTTTATCCGGTGGTCTTTTCATATATTGGCTCAATTTCTGCTTGCCGCTTGAATGCATCATCAGTAATTTCATTGTAAAATATTAGTTGTTTATGTTACCGGTGGTGACAGACTCGTTATTAACTGCAATTATAGAAACCCATCTCTCAAAATATATAACTCTGTTCACCACATCATCTAACCCATCAATTACTCAAGTTATCGGAGATATACTCTACTGCCATGCTTGACTATGAATAAGTAAATTTCGTTATGGTGAGTAACATATTTCACGGCTGATTGAAGATTGTTGTAATTTGGATCTTGTGGAGTTTCACCTGAGGCAATCCTCTAAAATGATGTGATTTTGGAGGTAATAGACAAATTTAATAGTGTCATTATAAGGGTAGAAATTAATATAAATATTTGGAAAGTTGAATCTAATTATGAGATTAAAATTTAGAAGGGGAAGGAAGGGAGATGGCACATGTGGAAAGGGCAGTTGGGGCAAAGAAAGGATGGGGGGGGGGGACTGGGGCAGGGGAGATTTGGAGGATGGGCTAAGGAAGATAAAAGAGTGCATACCAAGGGAAGTGAGAAACTATCTAACGAAAGAAGGCTGTTGGGGAAAGGTAAAGGGTTAGGGTTGGTGGGAAGGGAGGGCAAGAGGGAAGGGCATGAGGGAAGGGCGGCGGGAGGGAAGTTCGGGAGGGGTAAGATCGAGGCTGTGGTAGAAGAGAAGGGAAATATGTGAGGAAATACTAACATGTGCACACACAATCATATTACTCTATGATGTTTTGTACGTAGTTTTAGGAAAGTTAAATGTTATCGTGAAATAAAAAGGAATAGAGAACAGTGAACAGTGGACACAATACAAATACAGCTGTCTTGGTAAAGAGCCAGTTGCTAGCAACTTATGGTGTTAATTTACTAAGCCTCATTGCTTCAAATGCCACCGCCGTTATTCACTCGGCCACCGCACCGACCACAGCACCGGTTGTGCATACTTACATGCATGTATGTCAATTGTTATGAATACTTTACTACCCACACAAGTTGGTTTCCCTAACATCGCAAATTAAAGTCACTCTAGAAGCATATGATATCAAGATCATACACCAGTGTCTACTGTTGCTATTAAACAGACATATATTTCAAAAAGAAATATGAAGAGACAATCCCTTTAAGCTAAGTTACTGAATAAAAGCCAGGCAGGCACTACTACATTAACCATATGATGCAATGTTACCATACGATGCAATGTTACCAGTTGTAAACCATAATTAAACTGTCACTCCTCTGGCCTTGTCATGAACACAGTTTTACCAATCTGAATGAATGCTTCATTAATTATCCATTTGCACTTAATTATATGTTAGTCTGTATTGTTGATTTATGTGGTAATATACTTAGTACTGAAATAAAGTGCATGTTATTACTGTTTGGTAAGCTGTAGAGATGATAAATAACTGTGCTATATATACGTACATGTACCGCTGTACAGATTATATACTAACTGTTGTATTTAAATGAAATTATAAGCGTGTTAATGTCTTCTATACAGTGTGAAAATAACACAGTTCTAACAGCTACAATATGTGCTCATATTCACATCTTTACATGTTTTTTGGTGTTTTTGTTTGCCATGTGTTAATGTTATGCTGATATGTAAATGTCTGTGAACTATATTTGATTTAAGCAACTCACCTGTATCCATTAAGGAATATTCTCTTATTGTGGTTGTTGTTGGACTATAGTCAAGTAGATTTCATATATATTATAAAGAGTTGTCTGATGATCACTCAACGCGTGAAACTCTGAGTAACAACTACTAGTGTTCCACTAGTCTCAACTAGTCTCAACATATGGCTGTGTAACTATGGAACTCTTCAGATATGTAACTCTTATCTTATTGTGTATGTCTCAACTGGTCATGGACAGTTCCTTCTTTGTCATGGCAGGTTATTTCATCCTCGGTACGATTCAACAGAATTGACACAATTAGCAATATCTGTCCCATATATTGACAAGAATGCTGACATTTTTGTAAGCCTCACTCAAAACAGTGAAATGATATACCAATGCCCTATTTAATAAGTGAAGACAAGTAAGGCAGAAAAAGTAATGAAATCATATATGCCAATGCCCCATAGATGTAGTAAATAGAAAGAAGGCCGGCAGAAATTGCTAAGTAGGTTTCTATTCAAATTAAGTCAACTAAGCATCTTGACAATACTTGTATTTTGGAACATGAAATACCTGTTGTAGCTATGAGTCACTAAGTTAATTAAAAGTGTTAATTAGACAGGTTTCCTTGTCTTAATCATCCAACACCTCCTTTCAATAGTTTCAGGCCCTGCACTTTATGTCTATTTTCTATAGAGTTCTATAGAGTTTCTATAGAGTTCATTTGCCCTACAGTGATTATTTAAATATGATTATGGTGTGTAATTCCCTTGTCAGTTAGGTGGCTTGATACAATCCGTCAGTTATTTGTGATGTTTTTTATGCTCATAATTTATTCGTGAATTTGTCGCAGTCTCCTCATGTATCTCACTATTCATGTGTCATATTTGCATAATACTGATCAGGCTCTTGTCAATTACATTTGCAATTAGACTTTTTTAAATGTAAACAATTTAGACATACCAACCTATGTTCTTTGCATTTAAAGTAAAATTTTAATTTATTTTCAAATGATAAATATATTGGTGCTATTCAAAATTGAAGTTCCACATTAACTAAGGTCAAGTTTGATCTGTTGAAAGTTGTTAACTTACTCTTTACATGTCCTTGATACAAAATTTTGTTTTCCTCTTTGAACAGTGGAGTAGCTTGTGAGCATTGAACAGGTAGGGGGAGCTTGTGAGCATTGAACAGGTAGGGGGAGCTTGTGAGCATGAACAGGTAGGGGGATTATGTGCAGACTGGGTTTTGTTCAGAGTAGCAATGGTGGGGGGGGGGGAGGGAGATGGGAGGGTGTTTTGTTCGATGAGAGATAAGTAAGTGCACATAGCATTAACAATAGTCCTGGTTATATCCAATCAATAACTGTTACCGAGCCTCATCCAGTCAGATACAGGTATCATTGATCATACTAAATAGAGCTGAGACCCTCACCACCAATCAGCTGAGACCATCACCACCAATCAGGATAGGACAGCTTGTCTGACAGGAATTTATATTTCTACTGGCTGTACGGACTGTCAAGGGCGAGGTTATTTTAGGAGAATTTCAGAGTATTTGATGGTATTCAGGCCAGTAATGAGATAACAGGGCAGGTTGACTCTACATTCAGTTCAAATCAGAGGTGGTTAACCGTAATACCTAGATGTAACATCTGTACTAACCTTACTACCTTAAGTTTAGCTGGGTGTTGATAGTTTCGCTATTCACCTACGCCATTAACTTATTCTTCTATTCTATAGAATGCACTGCTTTAGTGGATAACCTTGATATACTGACTGGTATAACTACTACTGTATGGTGTTAGAGAACAGAGACCCTTGTAGGAAGGGACTATCCAAATTATTACAGTTGTGAAGAAAATAGCTCATTCAGAGGAAAGCAACTTAGTTAGGGGGAAGGGTAAGGGAGGGGGAGGGATAGGGGAGGGGGAGGGATAGGGGAGGGGGCGGAGGAAAAGTAAGTGCAGTAGGAATTGCCTTGTGTATGAATTCCTGTTTATGGTATAACACATCGTCTGTGAAGTCATGCTCTGTTTATACTCAGCTATTTTTCTTTTGTCTCATTCATCAGTCTATCAATCATAACGTCTTCACTAATAAACAGTTCCAAAGTGGAATTTTTATTCGATGTGCGACATTTGAACTTTGCGTTGATTGTCCTTTGGGGCATAAACTGCTGCCTCAGTGAGCTCCTTCTCTACTTAAATAGTAGTAATTACCAATGCCATTTACAGAGACGATCAATAAACTGACAATTAGGGCAGATATCTAGCATTCTATGGCAATAACCAACTATTAGGAAATGGTCTCTGTCATTGGGAATATGCACCATGCAGTAATACATACAGCAAATTAAGCATTGAACAGCCTTGCTGCACCCAGAGAGACTTGACATATACATATACATGAAGTATTTATACATTAATAATGAAGATGACTTGTATAAGAATAATACATGACTTATGAAGGTAACTCAAATACCAGCAGAAAAACTCAAGTGACCACATGGCCTTGAATATTCAACTAATATTGCTTCATATAATATTTTGAGCAACTTTTGATGCAGAGTGCTAGTAAGGTCATTATATTTATTTTAATCAATCAATCATATTGGTCACTACAACAAAAATAAAAATAAAAACGTCATTACTAATAATGAATGATATGAGAAAAATGAAAATAAAAACGTCAGTACTAACAATGAATAATATGAGAATATATATGTATTAAATCACAATGAGTAGGACATTGAATGATTGAGGACATTAGTAAGAAAGTTTAACCAGAAAACTGATCCGGGAAAGCAATTAGGAAAACATGATGGAATAAGAACTGATAAAAGCAGACAACAGTGTTCAAACTAGAAAAATAAGACGGCATGAAAGACAGAAACGTTAGGAATACTTAAAACAAAAGAGCTAATTTGTAACGAGATTTAAAGTTGGCAATGTTACATCAGTCTTGAGACAGTCAGTGAAGGAGATCTTAGGATCTTTGAAACAGATACAATGGTGATGGTCGTTCACAGAATAACGATTGGATAAAAGGGTTGTTTGTAGGGCCCCATCACAAAATTGGATCAAAGGTTGTAATTTGGTGACTATTGATGTGATAAATATTGAGGGTGTTATAGTTTAATGAAAAGAGCATTATAGTGAGAGAGAGAGAGAGAGAGAGAGGTTCTTTGTGATGTAACACACTGCCCTCTCTCTTGAAGAACATGAAGTTTCTGCAGTTGTAAAGGATAGTTGTTGGCCCAGGTAGAATAGTAAGGTTAGGTAAGTAAGTGGGGATCATGGTATAATAAATAGAATGGAGAATTCCTTTTGGCAGGTGAAATCTCAGTCGGTTGAACTGTGAATGGTTTATAGGTAAACGATAGAAATGAAGTCTATTAAGTTCATTGCCTCATTTCACAAATCAGCATGGAAAAAACCCTATTTTCTTGCCATGAGCAAATTAACATATTTATATAACTTTTTCTTAATATGATTAGGAATGTAAAGGAACATTCTCCTTTAGATCGAGACTCAACAGTTTTCAGAATAAGCAGATTTACAAAGATTCCAAACATCAAAATGTGTGCTGAATATTCAGAAAGTGTACTTTCTGAATATTCAGCACATGTATGTAAAATTTGTGTTATGGATGTCATATCAGGAATGATTGAACATAT
>JAIPMN010006918.1:1068-12376 GCA_020650975.1 Apostichopus californicus
TCCCCCCCCCCCCCGCAACCAGTCCGGCACTAATAATTGGTACACTTTTCCTTCCATCTTTTTGTCAGAGTATAGCCTATTGCAGGAACAGTGTAATGAGCTTGACTGACCAGATCTGACTGAAACTTTCTTTCTATTGTGTATGTATGTATGTATGTATGTATATGTGATCTTCCCGCAAGCAGGAACTCGCGAAAGAAGCCATGGAGGCTTATAGACTCGCAAGCTGACCGAAACCAATCTCTTGGCACACATCCATTTAACGTCCATGTCGGGAAGTTGTTATTGAACAACACCCTTGCCAGACAACACACATTGCTGTCGGCGGGGAATCGAACCGGGGATCTCATGACTGGGAGACGCCGGCGTTAACCACTAGGCTATACACTCCGCCTTTATTGTGAAAACTATACACTCCGCGATTGTGAAACCTTGCGATGGATCAAGTGTGGGAGAGGGAACTGGGTTTAATGCCTCCCCTAATCCCCTTATTTATTTTATTTTGTGAACATTTTACAATATCGACGAGGCTGATATTAGGGTGTGATTGAATTAACAACTTGCCATACATTTTTTGTAGGCATATATTGCAAACAATATCCATAAATCATATTTTATTTTGGAGAAGTGATCTTATAATTTAGTGAACTTTTAAGAATGTATATATATGGCAACACCAATGTGAGTCTTCATCACATCAGCCATACAGAAAATAACTCCCTTCTATTATTTATGACAATTTTATAGAGTGGACATCATTTTACAGAAACATTTCATTTTATGAAGTCTAATTTTAGAGTATTACTGTACATTGGATGCCTCTGGATTATTAAAACAGTGTCACAGCAGAGACCTTAATGGTATACAAAAACAACCGATACTCATGGCCCGTAAGTAACTACTGTTCATATCCTGATACACATGTTAGGAATACAAAGTAGTAATTACTGATGCACGGTTGTGGGAGAGTAGTTGCTGTATCCAATCATTGAGTGCGAGTTCTTTAATATGCGATTGTAAAATGAAGTTGTGTCTAGTAGTTTTTTGCTATAAGTAGGTCTACGGATATACCCGAACATGGCCTTTCTTCGTTATCTTCATGACGAATTGGAGTCATTTAAAGATAGGTGTGAACTGTAATCAAGAGGTACTGTACCTAGTTACTGTACTAGCTATGAGTATCGGCTGACAATAATTGCTAAATAATATTATACTGGTTGCAATAATTTTGCTAGTTTTACATGCTAACTTATATTTGAGATTAGGGTTGCAAGAGCCCCTTCATAACATTCATTTAGAACTCGAGAACCAAGCAGATCATATGTCAAGACGTTTGCTTCCTTTTGTGTTTTACAATGCATATCATGGATTGTAAGATAACTTTCTTTGAGGGTACAGAAAGGACCAGGTATTGTCTAAGAAAAAGACAATACATGCTAGACATGTTTATTTTGACATATGTAGGCCTTTATATATTGACCTATAGAGGCTACACTTCTCAATGTCATATGCATGAACTTTGAAAAATATAGGATAGGTAGTTGTGGAAAATGGGATAGTTTTCCTTCCAAAGCAACTATCCATACCTCGCCGATATGTCCACAAAAACTGTCTCACATGTCTCACTTTACCAGAAATGTACTATACGCACAATTTCAGAAGTTCTTATACCATTTTGGTGATTTAAGTTGGTGAGAATAAATTATATGGGCATCAATTTAATAACGATGTTTGATGTTTGCTTGCAGTATTTTATCTCCTGTGAATTAAAGAGCTTACATCCATAACATTTGGTCTAATGCAAGCTGTGATAAGCAAATTATAGTACGGTTTTGAATGTTCTTTTGTCAAACATTCTACTATCTTTTAACGGCCAATAATAATTTTACTTCCACTGTTTAATGTTTGATTAATCATATCATATATTTGTGGAAATGAGCTTAAGAATCTACAACCATTGATTTATGTGTAAACCCACTCTTATATTGGCTCTGTAAGTCTTCCATTGTTGGCTTATGGACGGTGGACACTCTTGGTATAATTTTTTGGTTCATCAAGAAGGGTTTTTCCAGCCTGTTTGGATGAACATAGATTAACTACCAGAACTTTCACGATGTTCTCCCGAAATGCAGAATGTATCCATAGGTTTTGGGCTCTTTCACAGGTACCAGATGCCATTGTTTGGTGGCTGTGGAGTACTTCACCTTGACCCTGAAAAGAAATCATAACAGGTGGTTGTGATTTGCATATTCCTTTGTGCACCTCCAGATAATCAACACACAGGGTATTTTAACGTATATCTACATATAAAGCTCTAAGGCTGCTCTCAATTAAATCTGGCTTGTTTTCACTATGAAACACTACCTAGAAACAATTAACATCATCAAAAGGAGGGTAGAACTGTATGTTCATGTACTAGGTAAATACCTTGAAAGTGTTTCAATTTAGTTATGCATTTAACCTCTGGTTTAAGACATAAATGAATCCACAAACCACCAATTGCATCTATGGTAATAATGTAAATATTCTGTTGTGAAGTGAGTCAGAGATGTGCCTAAAAGGTATCATCTGAAATGGGGTTGTACATCTAATGCCATTGACTACACATATTAAATAAGAATATAATGAGGGCATAGACAGAAACACTTACTCATCATTCCCATCTCCATCTTTGTTTGGGACGGTTTCTGTGATAGTTGAAATCGATGGCTGCCAAGTACTTTCTCGCAACATATCCAATGTAGCTGTGATAAAGAATGACAAAGTGTGGGGTCATGTTAATTATTAAGTTTGATTATGCAAACTTTTATCAGGGTTTCTTTCCCAGAATATATTTCATAGTCATATTTACTTTTTCAGTAATTGTGTTTGCAGGCAGTTGTCTCCATGTACACAAATACACACACACAACATTTCCATCACATTCTTGGCCTTTTGGCAAGAAATCAACAATTATTCATAGACCGTCATGAGCCATTATTCTAAAAAATTATATGTCAGCTGGCAGGGTAGTTGAAGGATGTCCATGCAACCAACCCACTGTTGCCATGAAAGGGCTTTTAGGTTTTGGCATGGGGCATAGGAACCATGAAGCAATGCTACTTCTGGATGTTATGTCCTGACTCTCTAAATTCACTCTGATAAAGGGCCACCTGGGCTGGATGTCCAGGAAGTTACTCACCATCCCATATAATATATATTTCTCCTTAAGGAGAGGAAGGACTACCAGGTGTCAACATGATGGGCTATTCATTGTAATCAGCTAATGAGCTAACATGACTGTATACTGCTAACAAGAGACAACTGTAACTCTATGTACTGAAGGTAGTTTATATGTAGGATGCCTTCCTGTCAATGCTCTCAACGCAGATGTTGTATAAGGTGAAGTGGAGATGAAGGGCAAAAGCTGGAATTGAATACACTATGTATTACTTGCAAAGATTACAACAATGACAGAAGGGTATTCCACGTAAATAGACCAAATCTAATCCTCCTTCACCTCTTGTTGTAACATGGCATGCCTTGGTAAACAGTAAACACTGAATAGTAGGCTACAGAACTTAGTGGATTCAAATTTGGCCAAGTATAATTTTTTCCATTGGAAAGTATGCATAGCATTGAATATTGATAGATTTTATGAGGAGTTTGCATCTCTGAAGCATAGATCTACTGAAAACAATACAAAAACAAATGCTGACGAACACATGGCACAAACAATGTTGCATACCATAGGCTATATAGTGCAGACTAAATAAAGTACCAAAACAGAATGTGACTTTCTATGTTGGGTTTCACTTACCTTAGAATGAAGCTTAGCTTAGCTACATACCAAGTGAAGCAAAATAACTAGATCTATAAAGGAAACTAGGAAAGTGAATGTGGTTGAAGTACAGCCTATACCTACCTTGTAATGCATGCATAGGACAAACAGCAAATTAGTTCAGTTGGCCTTTCAACCAAGTTAGTTATAGTATCGTCAACTATCCTAAATTCATGCACATGTATGTTAAATTATTCTATAAATGTCCATAGTAATATACTAGCCTAACCATTTTTGCAATCTGATACTTATTCTTCACCATTATGAACACTTTTTAAGTTTGCTTTTGCAAACATTCTGCTAAAAACCTACTTGTTGCTTACTTATTATTTCATAAGCTACACTAATAGGCAGAATCATATGCCGGGTCGGGGAGTTAACCACAAAATGTCTTTTCTTTGGAACATTGTTTTGTTGGGAGGTCTTTTTGCTGATTTTAGAGTGTTAGTCGCCTGGGGAGTAGGAGAAGGCAAGAAAACGCCATCTACTTTCCATTAGTTTTGTACAGTAGGTGCTTATATCTAAGGTTGAGTAGTAGCCTGAATTTAGTTTGGTCATACTTGCATTTTCAGCAAGCAATGTGTCAATTATATATCAATCATAATTTCTGAATTTTCAGTTGGCCATGAGTCAATTATACATCAATCAGAAGGGGGAAAAAAAGAAGTCAGGTTAGTAATACTAGTTAGGCCTGTCCTTAGTCACCTACAGACTACTCATCTATGTTCCCTAACTACATGCACCCAAATGTTTGCTCCTAGCTAGGAAGGCATCTATATTTTAACCACATGTACCTGCATGTACCTTCAAAATGATGACTCCCGATGTAAATATTATTTTGTAACACTTGAAAATTATCCACTTTCTTTATGCTTCTATAAAGCATGTGGGCCAGGCATTACCTTTTTTTAAAAGTGAGCAAAAACAAACAGAAAATAAAGATTGCTACTTAGTACTTTGATCTGTGATATGCTGTCTGTCATAGATCTGTGATATTGGGAAGGCCTATCAAATGTTCGTATAACTGCACTAATAAACACAGGTATTATTTTGTAAGAAATTTTGGCAGGTAAGAAGTTATAGACACGAAAGTCATTTGAAACTAGATAAAAGATTCGCGCAGTAACAGTTAAATTGATTCCCTAGCTGCACAAAATTAGGTTAGTAAGGAGTAGCCTAGTAATAGTAATACTATATTCCTATCCAACTCCGAGTCCTTGTTGAATACCCTAGCCGACCTAGGTGGCTGCAATTCACGATCGTCTAGACTATACAACTACATTAGGCCCATATCAGATATTAAGGCCAAGCCTTTGGCTATAGTCACGGTATTACAGATACTTTTACCATGTGTCCTGACAGTGACACTAAGATTACCTGAATGTAACTTGTAAGGCCTAACTAACGTTACAGGCCTAGCCCACAGTGCTTGTAGCTAGGCCATCAACATCCTTACCGTAGTTGAATCGGTAATGAAAGTTATTTGACTTACCTACTGTAGGCCTAAGCTACCTCGACTGCGGGATGCACCGACCTCCTTCAGCGTTTTCCAGTTTTCAAAGAATCTACCAGAGAGATTTGCCGTCTTGTTTCAATTCATTCTCCTAGTCCTACGTTGCTTTGTAGAGCTAAAAACAATTTCGATGTGTATTTCGAGTAGACTGTGTCCTGGCCCTATATGCACCTAGACCAAGATATTTGTGTACATACTACTATACGGCCGTGTACGTACGAGCGGGGAGTTGTTACACACAACTCACTAGTACGTACGAGCGTTACGAATCGGCAAGCTAGCTAGCGCTGTATATGATGAACAGTGTACTCGGCTATATATATATATATTGTACATACTGCGTGTATACTACTGTATCACGTCGATCAGTATCTGTCTACATTGTTTACACTACTGGGAGTCGAATTTCAGTGTTGCCATAGGGATGATTTGCACACGGCATTTAGGTATCATCAAGCGATGCTTCTCTCGGATTCATTGTATAGACCCTTTAATCGTTCATTCCAGCATTCCACCTACTAAAACCATGAGATTCAATTTGTAACCATGTATATTAAGCATATTAGTCACTAGCTAGACAGTAAGTAACAAGTTCAATAACAAGAACTTTGTTGACAACTGTGTCTGCTATATGCATACTATCCTGTCATAATTACGGTTAGCCAGGCACAATACTGTTGACTACTGCATGTATCTGTATGTTAGAGTAAGCTAGTTTTCAGTAGCAACAATATTCCATGTGGGGTTCAGTGACATCACTGTATATTGTTAATAATCTGTCAAAATTCTTAGAACAGGTCAGTGTTTCATTTGGGGCGGGGGGTGTGGATATACATAGTAAGAGCCTTTGCCAACATAGGCTAACTTCTCAGGCCTATTCCTTTTCAAAATTTAATCTCTCGCTCTCACTACAGAAGGAAACTTGCAAGAGAGATTTGTCAGATGAGTCACAATCAGATATTTTAGCACTCATGTTGTTATTATTCTGATAAACAAATGTGTCAAAATATCCCTATTTTACCCTGAAATGTGCATGATCAGATGATGTGTGGACATTTGTGTTGATATTAATTATTGGCATGTATTGAAACATAATGGTTAGCCTAGTTATAATATTGAATTGAGTTATTTTCATGAATATTAGGTCAAATGTCGTTTTTGCTTAAACTATTCTGCACCAAATGCTTCTTCCCTAACATGACCGATGAAGTAGTGGCTCATTTATGATGTTAAAGAACGAGGTCATCTACGAGTCTTATCTGATAACATGTGTAAAACTTAAGTATAGTGTGGAAAACCACTTGAATTTAACTATTAAATATTCATGTAAATAATGATATGCAATTGATCATATGAGGAAGGACATCATGTCATCAATTATTCATGAGTTGTGCAGTGTTTTTACTAGGATGTTAAAAATGGGGGGATGCCTCAGTCATTTTTTTAAATTTGTCGGCTGGGGTAGGGAGTGATTTTCAAAAAAAAAATGTTTATTTGTATATTAAGAATTCGCTAATACTTTGCTGATGTTTCTTTTTGCACCTAGATCAAAAAGAGATTAATGACTTCCTGAAGACACAGGGCGAAGATATCCCGTACAACTGGTTTATTGTGAACAAAAATTATAAATGAATCTGCCAAATGCCAGAAGCTGGCAGAGAAAAGAATGTTAAGTATGTTGGCAGATTAATTTAATCCTGTATGTTGATCCTATCAAATATTACAAAGATTTAAAGTTATAGTCTCAGAAAAACAACCAATTAGTGAGAGAAGAAATGAATGAGATGATCTTCCTATTTTTTTTTGGAAAACTGGAGAAGTATGTCATGTTATCGACACCAATTTAAAATTCCCAAGCACAAACACAGAGTAATTAGAGTTAAACTGAACCACTTTATTCATGTACATTATTTGTTTTTCAAATTGAACAGCTTTATTCATGTTCTTTGTGGTTTTAAAAAACTATTAATTAGCTTATTAGCAATTTGGTCCAGCCATGATTGAACAGGTCTCAAATCAAAACAGAATAGTAACACAAAATGATATTTGATTTGCTTAGGTTGTACATTTTCAATAGCATACAAATGGAATGTTGTTACAACTTCAAATTACAAATCAAGCAATCCCTGCATAGATCATGCTACCCCTGACTAGATTTCCCTTTTTGCAAATGAAAAAGAACTTACCTATACTACAAACTATACCAAATTAAGTGTATGTGAATTGAACCTGAACCCCTGTAATATCATGTGATCGCAGAGAAAAGAGAGTTACCTGGCTAAGGAGTATTAAGCCATGTCACATCATTATAAATTCTTGTTCCAAATTAATAAAATGTCAATATCCTGTACTTTTTCATTTATGGGGGGACAGCATCATCTCAATAATAATTTATGAACAGTTTGCACCAGAAAGAAATTAGCCAGATACAGCTAAATTGTAAACACAATGTCATATTTCATATTTGATCATATTAAGTTAATGATCCTTATTGCCTTTTATCTACAAAACTTCATTATTAGGGCATTGGAACTTCCTTTTATACCAATTTGCATTCAGGTTTATATTACAAATTTGATGAGTTGTATTTGAATTTAAATAATTTTTTACTTGAATGTAAAAATGTATTGCATATGAAAACTGAATTGATGCTCTTTTACTGTTTTTATAATTACAAAACCGTTACTATACACTGAACAAAAAGCCAGAATTGGAATCTTCTACTAAAGCAGATAGATTTTCAAAGTGGTTTATAATTGACTTCTTTTAACATATGTGTTACAACTGCCAGTAGTTAATCTCATATGTACAGTATAGTATTTGCATTTGCTTCTGATGTCAGTTGGACTGTTATCGTACTTGGTGAGTGGATGGTTGAGTAGATGAACCCTGTTGCATTTGGCGCTCATTTCAAAAAGAATAACGAGGTTATGGAAAGTACAATAATACTGCAACTGGAAGTTGATGTGTGAAGTTGTTGACTGATGACTGGTTGATGTGTATTAAATTTGACATTACCCACAATACTGCATAGGTGCATGTCCATGATTGAGGGTAAGTAAGTAAAGGTAAAGTTTTTGCAGTTTAATTTGGAACCCAAGTTTTTAGCTGGTTGTCATTTCCACATAATTGCACTAGAAACCTGAAGATAAAGTGCTACATTTAGCAGGTTTTAGTCTGTTATTGTGTTGACACCAAAACAGAGCCCAGAATAATGCATTCCAACCTGATGTACTGCTAATGCTAAACACCTAGTTCTACAACACTTTTACAAATTATACATACAGAATATTGTTTTCACATGTTGTGAAGAGAGTATATAAATATGCATTGGAAATCAATGAAATTCTTCATTGTCTGCATCTATTGAAAAAAATGTGCATTATTTTCTGTGGTTCATATTGCATCTTCTTTCAATAACAGTAATGCCAGTATGAGCGTTTAACAAGTGGTGTTTGTAAACCAGCTATAGGCTGACAAGTATTCTCCTGTGCAATCATGATCTGATCCACTGCAGATGATCATGCAACATAAATGGTACAACAAACACATATGTTTAGGATGCTGATGTATGCACCAGTGTTTACAAACCAAACTAATACTTGACTGCAATTTGCCTTGAATTTCATGACAGTATACCTTTAATATTAAAAAATGCCAGGATGATAATTTCAAAGCTCACAAAGACACATACTTTTGTGGATGATAAGGATTGCAGTATTGGCTGATACTGCACCATTGGAGAATTATTGGTTGGCAAAATTGAGACAAGTTGAATATTTCAGTAAGTGATATAAGAGCCCTAGCTGATTACACAAATGTTGTATTGTACTAAAGGTCATTCCTTTGTAAGCAAAGTTTATGTTGGTTTTGGAATTGTATTATTATGTAATACCATAAATATTGATATATTGGCTAACAAACATTCAAATATTGTATTGACTTTGTTATGAATTTAAAAATATATTTCCAAAAGTGTTGAAGCTGCACAAAACTTTGTTATATCCTATCTTTTAGTATATCTTGCATATATATATAATTATTAGATATAACATTTTGGGAGAAAAGTAGTTTGGGTGGGGATGATTGGGGATGGGCATTTTGGAGGTCTACTGGCAGGGGTATCCCACTAATAGAAATTTCTGGAAATGCCCATCCCTTACATATCAAGTGATACCTATCATTTTCCAGTAGGTTTCAACTGGTTACCTCATGAGCTGACCTAGGTCAATGAGGGGATGGGCATTTTGGGGGTCTACTGGCAGGGGTACCCCACTAATATAAATTACTGGAAATGCCCATCCCTTACATATAGAATCCTGCCAATCATTTTCCAGTAGTTTTCAACTGGATACTTCATGAGCTGACCTAGGTCAATGAGGGGATGGGCATTTTGGGGGTCTACTGGCAGGGGTATCCAACTAATAGAAATTTCTGGAAATGCCCATCCCTTACATATGAAGTGTTACCTATCATTTTCCAGTAGGTTTCAAGTGGTTACCTCATGAGCTGACCTAGGTCAATGAGGGGATGGGCATTTGGGGGTCTACTGGCAGGGGTACCCCACTAATATAAATTACTGGAAATGCCCATCCCTTACATATAGAGTCCTGCCAATCATTTTCCAGTAGTTTTCAACTGGATACTTCATGAGCTGACCTAGGTCAATGAGGGGATGGGAATTTAGGGGGTCTACTGGCAGGGGTATCCCACTAATAGAAATTTCTGGAAATGCCCATCCCTTACATATCAAGTGATACCTATCATTTTCCAGTAGGTTTCAACTGGTTACATCATGAGCTCACCTAGGTCAATGAGGGGGATTGGCATTTTGGGGGTCTACTGGCAGGGGTACCCCACTAATAGAAATTTCTGGAAATGCCCATCCCTTACATATCAAGTGATACCTATCATTTTCCAGTAGTTTTCAACTGGATACTTCATGAGCTGACCTAGGTCAATGAGGGGATGGGAATTTAGGGGGTCTACTGGCAGGGGTATCCCACTAATAGAAATTTCTGGAAATGCCCATCCCTTACATATCAAGTGATACCTATCATTTTCCAGTAGGTTTCAACTGGTTACCTCATGAGCTGACCTAGGTCAATGAGGGGATGGGAATTTTGGGGGTCTACTGGCAGGGGTACCCCACTAATATAAATTACTGGAAATGCCCATCCCTTACATATAGAATCCTGCCAATCATTTTCCAGTAGTTTTCAACTGGTTACTTCATGAGCTGACCTAGGTCAATGAGGGGATGGGCATTTTGGGGGTCTACTGGCAGCGGTACCCCACCAATAAAAATTACTGGAAATGCCCATCCCTTGTATCTGAAGTCCTAACCATCATTTTCCAGTAGGTTTCAAGTAGTTACCTCATGAGCTGACCTAGGTCATCCGTGAGGGGTCAATTATTGATGGCTGGCGAAGCTACCCCACCACCAATAATTACTGGCGATGGCCATTTGTTGCTCTTGGGGCCATACCTGACACATTGTACTTACTTTGATATGGTTACCATGAAAGCTGATCTAGGTTAGCTTTTAGGTGACTTTAAAATTGCTCTCCCAGCCACACCCACCACAGGCAATTGGTTACCTTCCCAGCTAACCAAACCCTCTGGGCTTCCGGTCTATAGTGATGCTCCCTTAATTGACACCCTTGCCTCCAGAATGTGACTGTGTGACGTCAGGTGTTAGAATCGCTTTAGAATTCAATGGACATTTGAGCAGGCGCGTAGCCAGGAATTTGCCAAGGGAGGGGCGAAAATGTAGGTAAACTATCTACGCGTAGCGCCACCATGATTGGCACGAAGCGTACAAGAAAATTTTAGCAGGAAATGCCTCCCAGATCGCTGAAAATGGCACTTCCCAGGCCAAATAAGTTGCATCTTAGCATTTTCTCTTTTAAAATTACTAGCGATATCATAAAAACATTAAAAAAAAAATGCTCAAGGGGGGGGGGGGGGGGGGG
>JAIPMN010006919.1:3795-17763 GCA_020650975.1 Apostichopus californicus
GTGCCCCCCCCCCCCACAGATAGTGCCCCCCCCCCCACAAACACATCTCCATCCCTGAAGAAATGAAACAAAACATGATCTACTGCCCTGGGATCATCCTACACCATTATTCATAAATGCATGTTAGCTGGTAAAATGGTTGAGGGAAAATGCTGTGTCAGATAACAGAAGATGTTTGGTGATCCTACATAACATTACTACAATTGATCAAACTTTGACAACATTGAATGCTCACACTATATCACACTAGATCAACTAGAGGTAAAACTTGTGCTGGAAACTAACTTTTAGATGGAATATTATTAAAACTAACTGATATCAGAGCAGGTTACAATTCAGTACTACTGATTAACAAATTTAGTAAATTTTAGAAAATTTTAGAAAATTTTAAGAAATTTAAGAAAATTTTAGAAAATTTTAGAAAATTTTGACATTCATACTGTTATACTGATGCAATGGTTAACAAAACCTTATGATTACTTTCTGTAGAATGACTGTAGATGCAAATTACCCCAAAAAATATAAAATAAAAGAGAAGTGCACTCTTAAAATTGATGATGGCATCATTTACCTTCCATGCGTTGAGTTGCGATAATCTTTCCCTTCTTTCGTCTTCAAGTTTCTTTGTTCTGGCAGTTGCTCTCTTCTCATTGGTCGATGCCTCGTCTTGCTCGTGTCGATCTGCTTGTTTCAAGAGTTCGTCCTTCTTGGCCTGGAAAAAACAAACAAGATGGAATTACTGCAAACCAAAGCATTTTGAACGGTCTCATATCCTGCATGTCATTACATGTTCATAGTGCCAACTCTCCAACAACAGCAACTTTTATAAATATTTCAAAAGCTTCCTAAAACAGTGTCTCTTCTTATGATCTAGTGGTAGAGAACAATTTTGACAACACAAGATCCCTGGTTCAATCCCACCAGAAAACAATCCCCCAAAGAGCATCTTTCTGTGCTCTTTTTTTGCCCCCTCTCTTTCTTTTTCTATTCATCATTTATTAATACATTTTGGATAACAATTGTTGGTATATGATTACACATCTTAGGAATATTACAATTCATATTACAATTTTTTTGCAATATAGTCAATGATATTAATAACCTTATACTGGGATTACATAAGAAATAATTCTGTGTACAGTTACCGCAACATGAAAAGGCAAAATGTTTACCAAAAATGCCATCAGAACATCCAATGTTCAGATTGTTGGGGAAAAAAATGAATCCCTGAGAGTTTTAATATATCCGCACATTTTCATCAACACCACAACATAGGGATGCATTTTCCGTTTACGCATGTTTTCACTCCAACATTTAGTTTCTGTAATTTGGCAGACACTGTAAATTTGGCAGATACTACAATCAACTAAAAATAATCATCTATTTGTATATGTTGATATTGGCTGTGGTTACCCTATTATCATTCCACATCCCAGAAGAGTGTTTGTGCAGGGGCTGCATGAATCCGACAACCAAGTTCAACTATTAATCTAACAGTGTTTATGCTACATACATTGTTAAAGCAACCTGATCTTTATGACTTCAACAAGCTCTCGTGAGTAATATAAGAAAGGTCATGACCTCAACATCAGGAAGATTTCATGCAATTGCCAATTTGTTTTGGAAGGCCACGTCTTTTAGTTTCATAAATTCATAATCTCACCAATGAAGACATACCTCTTTAACAAGTCTCCATTTCTGTATGGCTTCTTTCTTCTTTTCCATTAACGATGTGTATTCCTGGTACCAGGCTTCATGTTCCTTCACATCAGTGAAAGTTCTTCCTGGTAAAGAGCTGGCTGCTTCATCCATAAATATGACTTTACCCTAATGTCCAAAAAGAAGACACATTGGAATAAATAATATGAACAGGCACTTACAAAATATGAGGGTTCATTTTTTGGTTTATTTTGCATAAATTTGCATGCCAGTTTTAGAAGTGTTAGAGTAATCATGTCACAAGGAATATTTGTAAGAGTAGTGAAGGGCGGTTGGATGGGGGGGGGGGGGGGAGAAGGTAGCTAGTCTTCTAACAACCTAACAATGAATGAAAGAGTTTGTGCGGGGGAATATTTTTCATAAAGAAGGCAACGAATAAACAACGTAAGGAATGTGTGGCGAGATATCCTACATAGCTAAAGTGATCATAATTTTTGCAATATATCGGTGACATGATCTTGATGTTAACCTGGTCCATAGCTTCATAAAAAGAAAACTCTGCTCTTACTAGTGTCCATACCAAACACCTGTGATGACTTTTGTGTACATTTGAGAATGTAAAATTTGAATTGAATCATGTGAATGAATAACATGTTTCTCGTGATGTCTTTATCGTGATGTCGTGATGACGTAATAGACGTCGTAATAGATGTCGTAATAGACATTATCGTGATGTATATTACCTTATGTTTGTTTCTGATTCGCATGAACGTTCCGTGGTCGTATTCATCCCATCCTCCTCGATGGCCTCCGGTCTGCTGCAGGAACCGCTGCGAGAGAAGACAAGAAACTGACATAAATTAAATTTATCAGACAAATTATTCTCTGTTTGAAAACTGTGATAGCTCGAGGAAATTACTAAGAAGAAACCGGTGAATGAAAGTAAATCTTGTAAACAAATTTTGAAAGCATTAACCCTTCGACCGTTATGAGATCTAAACATGTAATTCCAGTAAACAAACTTGATCAAATCCTGTTCTTGCCAAAATTTCATTTTACTCTGTTTTTTTCAAGTTAGTTTAATATTTTACAGGTTCTGCTTCTTTGTCAAGACAAAACTAGATAGGCAAATATCGAGAAGGATTTTCAGAATTTTCCTGTTATACAACGGCGACTACTCTAGTCAATATATTGCTTTCCTCTTTCGTCTTTCCCACCTGTCTCTTTTATTCGTCTCCTCCATTCATGCCATAATCTACCTCTGAAGATCTCCACTTTCACAGCCAAACCACAAATATCAAAGAAATATAACAGTTTATCACCAAAACCTTGATTTAGGTTAGACACGGCTTTACAACTTTGACAAGCCATTATTATTATTATTATTTTCTATTTATTATATTGTCATGTTTAATGAGGGTGCTTTCCAGAGGAGCCCTCAATACACAATACATATACAATATTATGCAGTAGAAAAACGGTAAACATCCAAAAGCACAAAAAGGACGGCAAAAAGAAAGACAAACAAATATCACACATCTAAACAAAATATATAAGTTTTCATATTGCTTTTAAATATATTAACATTTGGCAAGCATTTCAAATTTGGGGGAAGACTGTTCCACGACCTGCCTCTAGACAATTTAAAGGACCTTTTACCATTCCCAGATCTAACAGGAGCAAGTCAAACATTATTAGAGCAGCTAGATCTAGTTCTGTACGAATGGCTATCTCTCAGTAGAATAGTATTATCAGTAAGGTAATCTAGAGCCAGGCACATGTATACATTAGAATATTCCTGAAATATAATGTATGTTGACGGACATTTAGCCATGAAGTTTGCCAATTTTACAAATATGTAAATCTTACCTCAAAAGCAGCAACTTCTGGCGGCATGTCCGCTAAGATGCTCTTCTTCCCGTTTTTAATGGCGGTCTTCTTGGCTGGTTTATCTTCTGGGATGGTGACCTGTGGTAGTTGAGACCAGAGGTCAAAATGTTTGTCCAACTCGGCGATCTCCTGAGAGATGGAGAGTTCCTCCCGCATCAGTTGTTCGTATCTGCGAAGTGAAAAAATTGAAAAAAATCTTCGTGTATCTCATCTCAGAGCAGCTGAGGCGGCTGGTGATACTTGAAGAGAGAAGAAGATATATTCAAGCATAATTTTCAAACTTAGTAAAAACATGCTTTATTATATGAAAACATTTTGATGACACTTTGGTGATACGTTTCTATACCATTGTTATCTAAATCCTATAGGTGGACTTACTGTTTACTCACATTGTTCTCTGCTGTTCTTTAAAATCGTTTAGAGAAGCCTCAATGGATTCCATCAGCTCCTTCAGTTTTTCTAGAACTTTGAGGTGAATAAAAAACAAAACATAAGAAAGTACATTAATTCTAAAACCACCAAAGAAAATGACTTCATAAATCATTCCAAAAATTGTTCTAACTTCAAAGTCAATGTCTTTTATTCATTCATCCAAGAGCTTATAGTAGTTAGTTGGGTCTTCTTATCAATTGATGAGAGTAGTACACCCCACACCCTTGGAAATATGCAAGGAATACTTTTGGGTAACTACAGTTTATCTTAAAATTTGTTTGAATGTATTTGTTTCTCTTGATCATGTACAAACCATTTATCCAATATGGCAAATAATATTCTTACAAAAGATTTGCATATTGATGAAATTCTATATGATGAGAACATTGGCAACCAAGCAAGCATTCCTAATGTATCATAATTTATGGATAAATTATCATAGGAAAGTAAACCTATTGAGGAACATCTACCATTATGACATTACAGATCAACTAGACTTAATTAAGGATGTGGTTTTACCTGGTAAAATAGTTTACATTTAAACAACCATACCTAGCATTAGGAACAAAAAAATTCAGTGTAAAAAGTAAAAATTCTCTTCCATCTGTCACCACTGGCCACCAATGGAAATATCCCTTCTAGAATGAATGAGAAGAATTCACATAAGACACACTTGAATCCTGTCACAATTGGCCATGAATCTCCTTCCATCCAACATAGCTTACCCTCTTTGAGCATTAAGCCACAGAAGATGAGAAAAAAGGCTTAAAAGTAGAAGATAGTCTCACAAGAATGCTATCAACTATTCCAGTACGCATTAAACTTACATTCAGGAGTTGGCTTCACATTTTGCAATTCGTACTGGAATTTGTCCACCTGGTGACGGAGTTTAGTTAAATGATTCTGCAGTCTGCTCTCTGAGATGAAATTGAACATGGAGAAATGGGAATTATGCAATAAAAAAGTGTAATAAATTACTCTGACAAGACTCTGACTCAGACAGACTACAAAATGCATTTAATAAAGCAGCCTGTAAAAATGTCTCATGGAACTAAATTTCTAGAACCCTACCAGAAATAAACCTCAAATACTTTGACAAATTGGATAACCATTTTGTCTATGACTCTTGTATTAAACATGCTTCTATTTTTGGCAGAACTTGGTGTGAGGGATGACCAGCAATATTTTTCAACATGCTTATTTGCTATAATCCCTATTGCACATCAATTTTTCTGTACACATCCTACAATCATCTGAGGCTTGCATAGTGCATAGCTTGGCTCTGTGCTAAATGGCACAAAAGTAACGTCTACCATCCATCACATTTTTTTTTCACTTTCAGATGCATTCATGTACAGATTCTTACACAATCAGTCAATCACCTGGTTTATATTTCTGCTTTTACTCATGCTCATGGCACTTTGAATAACTGTCAAACGGTAGATACTACCTCAAGATTGTGTAATGGTGCTTAGCACTTTTACTTGTACACCGACGCAAACTCATACCAAGGGGAAGTCTAGTTGTACTCATAGTTATACAGTTCTAAACATACAGACTTTACAAGTCTGATAGGCTAGGGTAAAGGTCTAAATTTTGGTTACTTTCGGTCTTTCTGTCGGATACCATCTTCATCTCTTGCTCCTCCATAGTACAATAATCTTTTCTGAAGTCGCTACGCTTTCCGTACAGATGAGTTCCCTTCTCTCTCTCTATGGCACTTATTCTGAAGGCAGATCACAAAATATGTCAAGTTAAGTTCATTTTATATATAAACAAAAAATTTTACAATTCTTAACCTACAGTATTTCTTTAAAAGCATCTTCCAAGAATAATCTACTGTTTTTTTTAACATCCTTCAAATGCAAACAACAAAACAGTAACTTGGCATATGCATTTCTTGGGTTACCAAGTTGTTCTTTCCAACAGATAAGCTGCTAACTGAACCACTATACAACCATAAATCATTCCAAGTGTTCATGAAATATACAAACACCAAGAATTGAAGATTCCTTTTCAGCAGTAATCTTTTTCTGTTTTTAAATATTGCTCAAAGTGTTGCCTCTTTGTATTGGCATACAACAAAATACAAGAATGAACCTCCTTGATTTATGTATTATACATAGGCCTACACTTTTTTGATAAAGCAACAGCTGTGCAGCTTTTCTACATACATTTATGCAATTCATAATAGACCATAATAAACTAATTCATACTGTTTTTCCAGCTGATCAATTTCTCTGAGTAATTCTATTTTCTTCACTTGCTCTGGGCTTTTAGTGGCCCATGCTGGCTTCTTGGTATCACTTCTGCCTGTCATGTTGTCACCATTACTGGAGACACTTTCAGTCTTTAGAACCTGTAAATAAAATTGTACTACATGATCAAATTCTTAAAACATTTTGCAATGCTTTAAATTAGGGTCACCATATTTTTTCATGATTATCTGTGGACTTGATAGTGATGTTGGCCTTCCTCCCCCCATGTTTTGTTGATATCATATTCCCTACACTGTACATATAAGAGGATTTGCCAGCTGGTTCTGTTTCAAGGATGTTAGTCAAATGCCCAAGTTTAGAATACCTCATTCAGAGAACAAGTATTTAGTCCAAAAACAAAAAATGCAATGACAAAAAATTGCAGGTAACTGGTAATCTTATTATTCAGCACTTAGGATAACATAATGCTTTTCAAATGAAAGGCTGTGGAATTAGTCAATGATCTGGTTTGTTTCATCTTCAAGTTATGAGTGAGCTTAACATTTGTAGTTGTAAACATCTCAATGAACTGGATGCCAAACAGGTGAAATTGAGATGACATTATACTAAAATAGGGATATTCAATGGGATAGTCAATAAAATCCAAGGATATTTCCTTTAATTCTGAGAACAGTACATGAAATCCTGGGAAAGCTCAAATTTCCACGCTTGTGTTTGCCTAGGCTGATAACATACATAGCCTAGATTCACAAACTTCATGATGAAAACGAGGAATTTGCAGACTAAAAACACACAACTGCACTAGCCTAGGTTAAGTCCAATTGTCACATAATTAAAGCCTAGGCCTAGTAAATTACAGTAGACTTAGCCTTTGGATACCTAGCCTTGGCCTTGTGTAATTTACTCCAGCCCGAAGTTACTGTTGGTAGGATAGATTTACTAAGCCTACTCTAACTTAAGTCAGTGTAACTGTCGTTATTGTTTACATAACAAGTTAGGCTAGGCCGACTGCGGATACTAGGCTTTAGACTATAGGCTAGCCTATGCTAGTCCTAGTAATAATACCAGCCAATACTAGGCTTACACTTCTAGATTGTACCTAGCAAGGTCCTTAATACTGGGTTTAGCCTAATGTTTAAGAAAGGAAACAAACGTCATGTGCGTTGTGGCCATACTTTTCGAGTTGAAGAATGTCTAGAATCTCTTTTCCAGGAGGCCGCCATTTTGTGAGGCTTTTTCGCTTTTGTAAAAAACAATTGTAACATAAATATTATGATATCAGTTCCGTCATGATACAAAATGCCTAAATTTCAAGTAATATGTTTAATTATACATTTTTATCCTTTTCATAATTTCTTTAGACGGCCAAAAGCTTTTACATGTATAATATACATTTTCATAACTGAATTGCACCTTAGCAACCGTGTACATTAGACGCCTGTGGTGTGCAACAGCAATCGACTGTGCCAAGCTAGTGTAATGTACGTAGTTGTGTAAGCCGATCGTTGAATTGGGTTAAAAATTTGATTGTTTTACATCATTTAGTTTGCTGGCAAAAAGACAGTGCCCTAATTTTGCTGGTGCCTTAAGTCTAACTAAGATTTGCACTGATTGTTGTTCTTTTAGGTTTACTTCGAAGCTGCCCAGGAATCAGCAATGTCAAATATTACACTTAATCCATCCCGCACAGTCAATAACTCAAATGGACGTTGCCTGTTGGAAAATTGGGTAGAAGAGGTAAGAATGATTTGTACAAATGTTGTTGCTCTAGCTATCCGAGTTCTAGCCTAGGCTACTCTTTGTATTGTCATCGAATTATACATTAAAAAATGTTGCTAAACAGTTCTTTCTATCTTGTGAAAAAAGAAACTGTAACCAAACATGTATGTAGACAACATTTTTCTTGCTTTTAATAATTCATAGGCTTGTTAGTGCATATGGTCGTGTGTGTAGACACAATAGTCTGTAGTAGCGGGTATCCTAATTCAAATTGTAACCACTTTTTCAAAAGCTTTAATAATGTCGCCTCCTCAATGCATTCCTAACTGTTATTGTTAACATTAAAATTCTAACAATTAATCCTAAATATACTCTTTTAACCTCATATTAACAATAAAACACCATTTTGTCTTGGTGCAAATTTGTATTTGTAATACATTGTAAACAAGTCATCTGAGGCCATAGAAGCAGGGAATAATTTAACTCATAGCTCCCAACTCTTGAGAAGGCAAATGCTGGTCCATGCCACGAATCGCCGTCCTAGGGGAGGGGTATAAGGGGAGGGGGTGTTCTGGTGATGCCTACATGTAAAATGTTGGCACTTAGAAAGGCTTTTGTCACCCAAAATTTTCTGAGAAATATACATTTTTTTGTGTGTAACATCAATAAATTGAATAGTAGGCGATAATTCATTCTTTCCCGTGGCATGAAAATGTTCGCTGCTTGCCCCAATGAAAAGAAATATAGACTAATTTGAGGTTCAAATGATGCTGTAAAGGAGGTTTTATACTCTATTATGCTAAATGCTTAAGAAAATTTTGATGCAATTTTTTTTATGTATACTTGACAATTACAATGCAGTTTTTTCGGACACTTGCGCAGGTCAGCGGTTTGGGTGTTAGAGTGCGGGTCCAACCCGAGAATTGCGGGTCAGTTGGGAGCTCTGATAACTGCCTATTATAAAATACTATGGTTCTGTATACAAAACCTTTCATGCACCTCTGCACTTGTATAGCAATTCGCCCATTTGGCATAGCATTTTGGGATGCGATACAGGATCAATTTTTCACTGAGAAGTCCTATTGTATGTGTTCCCATTGAGTCTGAGGAACTGACCTTTAATGAACCTCACCGTGGGTTAAAGGTTGTATCATCTATAGATTTACAAGTGTTATAAAAACACAACCTGGACTGATTGTGCAAAGTCTTTTAAAGATCTAAAACAACTAAACATAACTTTGATATGTTTGATATTTCTGTATAAAGCATATCAAACTAATTTTTCCTAAAGTCATCCAGGCATGAAGTAGGTTTAGCTAAACTGAAATAATATATTGCATTTTATTACTATTCAATCTTTTCTAATTATAGTTTTTGAAGTCGGCTGAGAAAATTCATGAAATGTAAGTTTCCTTTTTCTTTTTTTTCTAACAGAGACAAGTGCAAGACCTAAAAATTGAACAGGAAGTGCCGGGTGCACAGGGTGATGACCAAGTTACAAACAGTACAATCCAATTTAAAGATGGACACCCCGGTATTTTATCGACAGACCCCAGCGCAGACCCAGAGAAGACTAGCACTTTCAAGCATTCATACAGTGAACCAGGAAAACTTAAAGTTAGAACAGTTGGTATGAAGAATTTTAACATTTGATGATACCCCAAATGTATGGCAAACTTCATTAATTTAAATAAAAAGTATAAATAATATAATAAAAATAATCTTGGGAAAATCACTAAATAATCTAGAAGAAAGAATGTCTAAGTTGCTTCTTTCACAGTTGCAATGAAAATGCATTTGAAAACAGCTTGGCATTTTACTGCGGACTTAAGTTGCTACATTTTGAAGATTTTTTTTTTCTTCGAATCATTGAGTACTGTCAGTTACAGACATTCACTTTTGCGGCCAAAACATGCTAAAAAATTATAATGGCCACTTTTGTTCTTATTTCTGTTGTCATGTTTCTACCACTGTCAAAAACATTTCCCCTTTTGGAGGCATTTTACTGTCAAAATTTGAAAACAATGAGTTTTAAGTTAAACTCCAAATTAATCCCCTATCCCTACAGTTATTTTATTAGTTAGCAGTGTTACTTTTTTTTTCTCTTTTCCAACATCCTGTTGTTGCAATCTCTGTTTAATGAACCCAACTGTTTATCTCTCCATATAAATCTCCTAACACTTTCTGTCACGCCACGATGTGGTTTCTTTTTCTCATACAGTCCTTTAATCCTCTCTACCAGAAACAGAGCCATCATTTATTGTATATTATGATAGTTCCTGATCAGTAGAGGTTCAGTTCAGTATTATAGTTTCTTGAGACTGATCACCCTAAAGAGTGCTACTTACATGTTCATTGAATGTACTCTTTGGTAGTTTATTTTGAAGTTCTAGTATCTGTTCCACATCATCTTTAAGACTTCCATTGTTTAGTCATTCATCTACGTTTGTGGCTGGGAGCTTTAAATCAGCAGTGCTTTCTTTCTGGAATGTTCCTATAACTTTGACATGCTAAATTGACACTGTCTATTAATTTATCTGGTCACAGCAGGGACTGACTCACCCAGGTTTAAGATTGGGGGGAGTAGGGGGGGGCGGGAGTAGGTGTCAAATCAATTTCAGGGGTGTTGAAAGACGACAACCAATGCTGTGAAGATATTGGGCAGACCTTGCTTCCCTCCCCCACTTCTCCCATTCCCCACCCACCCCCACACCCACCTGCTCAAATTAATGTATCATAGTGCCAAATAGCACAGAATATAGCACTTAATTACTATGGAAGGCCAAGGTGGTAAAATTTACTACTGTGGATAACTAGCCAAGTTTATACACAATAGCACCAACTCCATATTTTTACTACATTTGAAAATGTCCTTAGAAAGAAACTGGTGAACAAAGGAGAATCCTTTTTGTGTCATTTGGTAACTTTACATTTTGACTTTATTTTTTACAGGCTCTAAAAGGGAGCTACTAGAAAAGATGTTGTATGCTAAAGTCAGTCAAGAGGTACTTGCAGAGTCTGACCCTCCACCACCAGAACCAGACTATTGCAGTGTGACACAAAATGATTTCAACGTCGAAGGATTCGTACATGAACTGCCACCACCCGAACATGAACACAACGTCGAGACTGAGCAACCGATCACATTCTGGAGTGCACATAAAGATAAAATACATGTGAGTTACCGAGTGAATTTTATTTATTCCCCCATGTTAGTTTCGTGGGCACACAATTAATTCCGTTTATCGCTTACTCCGTTCAACGGATAATCACAGATATTTCATGTTTTTATTTTTTTATTAACTTCTGATTTTATTCTTAATCCTTTCATAGGGAGTCACTCAACAGAAGACATACAATCATCCTTTCAAGAAAAGTTCCAAATTCAGCACACCAATTGAAGAGCAATGGGATGAAGCAAAGCCGTATGAACTAGAACAGCACCCCTGGATGTGACAGAGCTTCCCCCTATAAAAACATTCATTAATAAAAAAATGTGCCTATTATTTTCATAATGGATAAGACGATTACTTGTACTCACGATTTATCGCCTCAACGAACAGAACAACAATTAATTGACTACACGTCTTTGTCTTTGTATGTTTGTTGTCAAACAAATCATTTATGTTAATCGTATATAGCTCGTAACAGCTATGCTCAACTGGGTGAACTAGTGCATATTGCATAGTACATGTAAGCAGTGTGCAGAGAATTCTTCCAAGAAAAATATTCACCATAAGGTTCCCCCTTTGAATAACCCTACCCCCTTTCCCTCACCTCAATTTGTTTCATACTGTGAATAATTTGCTTTCATTTACTCCCACCCCTACCCCCCCCCCCCCCTCCACTCCAATATCAGTTTTTTTGTTAATGATGTTACCACTGTAAAATAGTCAACTGGGTTAGACCATGAATTAAATCATATATTTATGCCTTTTTGAATAAAAAATGGCATTGAAGATGAACAGAATAAATTCAGTCAAGAGTTCAGTGTATTGGTTATTAAGCTGATCTATGGACAAATATTTTTAATTTTAATCATATATAATGCAAACCTGCAGTTGGGTTAAAAGAAAACGAGTGTATATATCGCATGTAAATAACAAAATCATCACAATTCAATGGTTTAATGCTGTCATGAATAATATGTACTGATTAAAGCCCTCAAATTAGACCCTCTTAAAACAAACAGGTTTGCCAAGTTTTCACTTTCCATCTTGGGGTTGGCGTGAGGTGAAAAGTCTTCTTCATTAATGATAATTGGTGTAAGAGGGACAGTCTCGTTTGGGGCCCGGAAGGTCTCGTGTTGTAAGAATAATCATCAAAGTTGTTGCCTCAAAACAAAATTCTCATTTCGTGGGCAGGGTGGGGGAGTGGGGGGGGTGGTAGGGATGGTGAGTTGGAAGAGGAGGAGTTTAGCTTGCAATATCCCTGTCCTATTACAACTATTTTGATGATTTGCAACAACTTAAATGTATTGTATACAAGACATAATGATCCAAAATGGTTTTCTATTTCTTTATGTTTCTTATTTCCCCGACATGGTGATGGAGTAATTCACCTCTCCTCTCTGTTTCAGTGTTTTGCACACTATAGTTCATATACTCTCCCAGCAAATACAAATTTTTGCCCTATTATATTTAATTAATATTAATTAATAAAGTAACGTATAGTGTGTTTGTTTATCACACAATTCATAAAATATTATTAGAGTACATAACTCTCTCTTGTACATAATTGTTCTGCTTAATTTTCATATCAGAAATAAGTACCCAGCTATCACCTTCCTAACCATTAAAAAGTTTTCATTATTACTATAATTGTTTGTTTTTTATAGTCCTGAAGGTATTAAAACGTATTGACTAATGAATTAGTTGATAATGGTAACAATTCGTTTATTGCAGACTCTTTAACTTATTCATATGAGCTACAGTTTATTTCTGTTTCTTTTCTTTTGCTTCGTGCACGTGCATTCTAAAATAAACAAGTACAAACGCTGTGCATGCCAGTTGTAAACTGTTTATTTTTTTAAGTGTGGGTTATGACATCGAACAGTTCAATGTGCTATAAGTTTATCGCCTGCTAGGAAACCTTACCGTTACGAATTGAAGCCCACGACGGAAGTCACACATGCATTTAACCCCCCCCCCCCGTTGGACCAGGGGTGGGACAGTGCATGGAGGTTATTTATTTTATATATATTTTTGTTCCCTTTTCGACCTCATGTATTGGGTTTCTTCATTCGCAAACTGTTGCTTTAATGGCAACGATATATGTATTTTATATCCTCCTGCAACTCGCGAAGAAGCCTCATCGGCTTATCAAAGCTGCAAGCTGACCGAAGTCAGTCTCTTAGTCCGAAGTCTCTTAGACCGAAATCAGTCTCTGTATAAAATAATGGTACCGCTCGGTGGCGGAGCTATGGGTATTGGTCGGGGGGGGGGCGAGATTAGTCTGTAGGGGTGCTTTCGACACTATCTAAGCGGAGCGCCACCACAGGTTGGCGCGGAGCGTACAGATTTTTTTTGAGTAAAGATACTCCCTAGATCGCCGGAAATGACCCTTTCCGGGCCTTGCTAATTTGCAGATAAACGAAGAATAAATAGGTGTCATCGCCAACAAAATGTGACAAATGTCAATAGGTAGATGAGCGCGCAATAAAAAAGTCAATAATCGCGAATAAGTAAAAAGTGGTAGAAAGCTGAAAAGGGCGCCAGCAGTCCATTTGAGCCCGCCAGGGGGGCATCCGCCCCCTGACTGTCACTGGACGCTCCACCACTGGTACCGCTATCTTCTCCGAAAGGAGATACTTCTGGTCATGATCCATCAGAATGATTTACTTCAGCATTTCAAGACAAGTTGAGGAAATTAATTAATAGGTTAGTCTGGATATCACGTGCTCCTATTTGGCTGCGCAAATCAAAACGTCGCGACTGAACAGCAACTTCTCGCTGTATTGTAAGCTGACAGAAAAGAATGTCAAAGAATAAAATACTTCAAAGTTCTGCTTTCTATATATGCTAAGAACATGCCTGACGAGACGGTGGGG
>JAIPMN010006920.1:0-20629 GCA_020650975.1 Apostichopus californicus
ATATATACATACATACATACATACATACATATGTAAATGGTAACATATATAGTCTATGTTAATTAATACAAAGAAAGACAAACACACAGCAAGGATCACAACGGTACTGTACGTTTATAACATCATCCTCGGTACACGTTACAGTTAGATCTGAAAACATGGAAATGTCATGCACGCATGGTTTACTGGGATACTGACGACGCAAGCACATTTAAATATGACATGGAGGAAAGAAGGTCAAAATAAAAATCATCGGGTCCTGACCCCCTACCCACCCCCCCCCCACAAAGCTCTTGTATCTTTGATTATTCATGCACTGCAACCATTTAAGCTTGGAAGAGTTGATGTCAAACTACATTTATTCAAATTTGTTTGGACTTTTGTTTTGACTTCTTCTTTGTTTTTCTGTTTATTTGTTTTCATTTTTGTAATATAAAATCTTTCAATCACACAGTAAACTATAGCAAAAGATAATAAACATCAATACCTCAATTTTGATCAATCATTTTTAGTTTTCAAGGTTAAGAAAAACACTTCCTTTTAATCCCCTTTTTCTTTGGAGAGACCAATATGGGCCATTTTATAACTTACTCGTCCGAAATATTTCATAGATGAAACGAAAAAAAAGCAGATACAGAACAGTTATGAAATCAAGCAATACTTCTTTACCACACCTCACAGCAATGGAACATGATGTACTGTGTGTGCACAGCAGGAGACGACCGATTACAACAGTACTGTTTTAGTGTATAGCAGAGTAATGTTTTTCTGAAAGTAATACCATTTCTGCTGGAACTTGAGAAAAAAATGTTGACATTTTTTTAAAGGATGACAATATAGTCCCAAATTTTTGTGACTATAGTATCTAGGCCAGCTTAATAACCACTGCTTGCATGAGGTTAGATTGTACTTCTATAAAATTTTTTTTTGAGATTTGAAAGACCCTTTAAACTTGACACATGGCCCACGTACTGGTCATCAAAGAAAGTGGCTGGACTACCTAACCTAGCAAAAAAGAGACCAATTCAGTCAGCTTCTGGGAGAGGAATTGGCAAGAAATCGATGGGAATCTAAAACGTACGACTCGTTACGGCCTCGAATTACATCTTTACATTCCGTTAGAAAGTTCTCAAGGACAAAATGGGTGTTGGATGTCATTTACGAGTGCCCTGTTGTTTTAATATGTATGAATTTTAGCAGAAATACAAACATGCTTTTTGTGGAATTATTAGAATCTAAACGAGAAAGGCTCGACATTGACGACAGACATGTGCGGACCTAGTAGGCAGCAACAGCATCCTCAATCGACTTTGAATGGACTTATTCTGAACATTTTTGTAATATTTTTTTTAATGATGACTTGAACATATTTTGGTGTATATATATATATATATACAGTATATATATATATAGGAATAACGGAAAAACTGTTAAACAACTATGCTGCATTTAGAGAAAGGCTGCATCTCGAGTGAGATACAATAATTAAATTAGGTAAGTGATTGGAAGTAAAACAGCCAATGTTTGGTTTTTGCAGAGCTTTCGAGCAAAACTTGCTCTTCTTCAGTGCATGAGCATCGAAAGTGACAAGGAGTAGCAGGAATTGAAACTATTTTATAGAGTTAGTTTTTATCAACCAGAGGACATTCCACTACAAACAGTAATGTTCTGTTCTCTGCTTGGTTTGTCAAACTACAACTTTTCAAAAAACACAGATTAAATTGTTTTTTCTCCAAAAGTAGTCCTTTTCGAGCAGTTGCTTACGAGTCTAGATGAGGATGGAAATGAGAGGAAGGATAGAAGGTGCATGCGGGGTGTATCGAGAGGTGACAGAGGAAGACGAGAGGAGGCAGACTTGAGTGAGGTTAATGAGGGAAGCCGATGAGTTAAAGAAACACCTTACCGATGGATGCCTTCGTGCCGGACCGTGCTAAGGAGATGGCCAAAATGAATGGAAGTGTAAAAAAAAACAAAGAGAAAATATTAAAATTAATCTACCGTACTCGATATACTACCACCGTACCAGAGATAGAAAAGAAAACTAAAACCAGATGAGGTGATGAAGAAATGCATTCAGATTTTTCTAAAGAGTAAATTATGCTAATATTAATGACTAGATGATTTTGGAGAATATTTTTCAAGAATCAAGCTACTATCTCAACGAGCTCAACCCAGATATTTTTCCGTAAAACAAAAAAAATTAATCATAAAAAAAAAAAAATTGAAATTATAACAATGTTAATATTTAATATATTCAACAGCATTTTTCTATTAATCTTTTTTTGTCATAAAAACAGTAAGCGTAGTTTATATTTCAGGCCTGGAGAAAGAAAACAATACGCCATTCGAAAATGAATTTGGATCATCCACATAAATACCAACATTGAATAAGCAATAAATTGCTTATTTTTTATGATAGTACCAACTTCACATTGTCACATTTCGGTTCTGTTGAAGTACTCAACATGCGGACTCGATCGTAACTCAAAAGTCACTGTACTGCATGTCTTTAAGCTTCAGTGTCTGGAATGAGCTCATTATTAGTTACAATGTTAGCACACTTTGTGGAAGGTCGTTTTCTAAGGTTTTTTAAGACATGCAAATATTCTAATAGAAAGGAGACTAAATACTAAATATAAAGGAAAGTAACCTATAGAAAATCTACCCGAACCTCCCCCCCCCCCAGACCCAATCCCCACCAAAATTGAAAAATAAAACAGCTCAAATCTTTTTGACACGGGTAATGAAATTGCAACCCTTATATGTCCCCCAAACACATAAATTGATATAGGAAACCTCAAAGCAGGAAGCTATACCGCAAGTCCAAGGTTGACATTGAGGGATTAACCAATCATTGAAGAGATCCACTGTCCCCTTCCCCCCTCCCATCCAAATCTACTAAGATTAATGGACTCTCCTTGAAGGATACACAACCATTCCATATAAGTTAAAACTCCATTCAGACTGTACTACAATTAAATTCTGCCTAGGTTATCGACAAACACTTTAAAAACCAGTAACTCTCCTTCACATGGAAAATGCAGTTCGAAGGGGAAACGAAAATAACATTCCTGTAAAAAGACCTGGAGAAGTCTTTACACTCAGGGTGGAATAGCATTTAGGGGGAAAAGAACATTAGAGCCTATTGCCTTTGATATAGTCAGGCTACGAATAATGTCTATAAATTTTTAGACTTCTAATTCGAGTGTTTGACATTAACTCGGTCTGAGCCACGGTCATCTTTCAGAATCGACACAAACAGCTTCAATTTCAAAACAACTTAATTCACCATTAATTGCCCATTATGGCTGAAAACTATACAGTATATGTGCATTCTCATATTTCTTCAAGTATAAGTGCTGAGGTTCTGAAAAAAAGATTTGAATTTGATACCACGATTTTGGGCGCGACATCAGGAACTTGTTGTGCAATAGTAAGCTTGTTGTGGGGAATGTACTGTAATAGTGTATTCCATGCATGTCAGGAAAAAAATCTGTATATTGTCAACCTTAAAAAATTATTAGTAATATTGCAAACTCAGTTTACACATTGAAAACAATGTATGCATACAAAATGCACCCACAGGAAATTTGGAAAAGGACTTGTGTTACATACCCTTCAGATTACATGCAAGTGGTATTATTTTTTAAATATCCATGCCTACCATTTCAAAATTGTAGCCCACTTGCTAAAAGATGCTGGTGCATTACAAAAAAGAGTATACTTGCCAAGTGAAATTCTCGATGGCATTTTTCCTTGAATTTATACAAATTAAGCAACGTGCTTAACTACTGAATTTTTCAATAAGTTTAAGTTCTTGCTACAGGTGGAAAGATATCTTCATAAGTGCGAAACTGGCTCTCCTATTTCTTACAATAACTTTTAAACAACTTTCTCTAGTTTTTCTTCTCTTTTGATGTTTAGGTTTTAGGAGTCACTATTTATTTATCTGAATTGCAGTTATATTTTTATTATCTGCTACTGTACGTGGGAATGTTTTATAATATGTTGGGAAATTTGTATTTATCTAATATACTTTGTTTATAGGTCACTTTAATTTTCACAATTATGGTTGTTATTTAAGAAATATTGTTTATTTAATATATTGGAAAAATAATATTTGTACATTTCATTCAAAGTTTGAATAAAAGAAGGCCAAAACACATGCTTCTACTGGCTCAAAAATGCAAGAATAACTAATTAAACTTCATTATTTCTTTGCTTTTCGACCTATTGTTTACAATTATTTCCTATTTGTCAGGTTTCCTGTTGTTCACTGACGTAGAAATCGCTGAATGAATCAGCATTTCAGAGCTGTTTATGATATCATAGTTTTAACATGATACAAAAGTGAAAATGTAGGGTTACTTTAAATTTAATGTCATTTTTGCAAGGTCTTTTAAACAATAGATTTATTATTGACCTGTAAGTTTATTAAGCCTAAAATACTGAATTAAAGGCATTATTTAAATTGTGTCTTCAAGTCTAGCAACCTCGATACCGTGAGGGATTCTCTTCCGATTGTCATAAAACAGAACAAAAAAGACGAGACGATAAGATTCGGAGTCGGTCAACATTAATTCCTCTAAATTTGCAAGGAGGGCGGGGGATTTACTCGAAGAGTATCGGCCCCGTTTGTGAAACAATGTAAATACCCTTTTCTTGTGGTTCTATGAAAAACAACTTTTGACTGTGCCATGTAATTTTATAGCAACTTATTTTAACATCAAGTCGATATTCGTGTTTTGAGTATATACACGTTGCATGCCAGTGCCATTTCAAGGTTCAAAGATAGGGTAAGGGAAAGCAGTGTGTATTATGTGAGTCTGCTCTCACTCGATCCACATACTGTATTTTCATTTTAAAAAAAAAAAATTAATTTAAAAAAATTTAAAAATCCATTCTTTGGATCTAAATTACTGTATGTCTATAACTGCAAGTACACTAAAAGCAAAATTACACAATTTCCGTACTGTAACACTGGCTGAGTGGCGTTTAGAAAGTCAAAATTCAACACAAATTATTCAGTAGTTTGCCAGATAGCTTTCGATAAATTTACAGCTATTAATAATTTTATAAATAATAAATAATAAATATGCATATGAATATATGAATATAGAGTAAATAGCTTTCGGATTAATTCATCTTTTCTCACGTTGTTATTAGATGTTTCCCTTTTTTCTATCTCTCAATTTTGTCATCACCTGTAAAGCACATTGAGCAACTTTTGTTGGATTCTGCACTATAAGACTAATTATTATTATCATTATTATTAATAAATGCTAATACCTGCTCCTAAATAAATTTCTCTACAAGTTAATTCCAATATGTGCAATTACTTTCTTCTCTCCATCCCTTGTCTACTAATCCTCTTACATCTATCTCTTTGTGTTCACCCCGCTCATTAACCTGTCTGTTTTTCTGTGCATGTTTTTGTCCTTTCTGTTACTTGTCATTTAGCCTCTGAAGAAGATCCTGCTAGGATCGAAACGTCAGGCCAACTTACTTTTACACATTCTCTTACAAAGGGTCTCTAGTTGGATAAGCAGATTGCTAACAGTTTTATTTTATGTTTATTTCAATTTACTTGTACACAGACTGCTGATGAGAAAGTTTTGAATTCAAGGATGGGTAGTACTGTTATCTCTAATGCATAATAAGTACCCTCAAAATTTTAGGCAGCTTGTCTACGCCATGAGAGCATACGATGTGACGCCAGATAACTGTGACATGGCTGGGACATCGGTCGGTCAAGCCGGCTTTCGTTATCACTTCCCTGTCACTATAGCATACATACACATGTACTATACCTTGATCCAAACAAGCCAGTGATGCAGGCTCGTCGTTTAATATCAATTCAATAATAATCTATCTGGTATTTTTTTCGTTTTTTTTTTAATCTTTTTAATAAGGAAAAGTCACTCTCCTTAAAAATAGAACCAGAACTTAACTTGCAAAAACTAAATTGTTTTATTCTTTAAGATATCCTTTGGCAGAAAATGCATTGTAAAAAAGAGAAGTTTTTTTTTTCACCTTTGGCCATGGAATGATCAAATTAATGAGCAAGTCAAAACAAACTTACTCAGTTCTCAAGATTTCTGTCACCCAGACCAATTTTTTCAAATAAGTACAGAAGGCATTCTATAAAACCACATGATATTATTTCCGGAAAATTGGACCAATTAATCAAAAAAAAATTGTCTAAACCTTTCTCACTTGAAATGAGACTTGCTTCTAGAGGCTAGTTATTAAACTACATTTGACCTTTATTGAGATACTTGGAGCAAATATCATCATCATAGCATCACAAACAGACACAAGTTAAACAACAGCTCTTTATTACAACAGCTTGGAAATTACTAGAGCACAGACTCAGCATACAGAGATGAAGGATGGGGTCAAGATCACAAAAGGCTTTAGAGTATTAAAATTGTATGAAATGGTAATAAGGTGTCCCACAGCTAATTTCACAATAAGACCAACATAACTAGTTTTTTCTTCAAATTCTCCATTATTGTTTATAGCTAAAACAAAATATATAAAAAAAATATTTAAAAAAAAAATCTTTAAAAAAAAAATCTTTAAAACAATATAAAAATAAAAATAAAATAAAAAATAAAAGCTCTTCAAATATCAGACAATAAATAAAACCTTGATGTTTGTGAGGGGTAATTCTTTATGAAGAAAACAGGTGCAAACTTGATCCGGATGGGAAATATATCACAAATTAAGCCACAGCAAACCAAAACATCCATAGGAAGCAATGCCATTAATACCAATAGATACGAAAATTTTATTTCAAACCAGAATTTTCAAGCCATTTGGACCCGACCCCCGACCCTCCCCAGCACCGCCACCTTCCTGCCCACTACACTTCCAACAATAGAGTTTAGTTACATAATATCAAATGTACCCCACCCCTACCCCTACGAATTGATGCGAACAATGCATTCAAGCTAAACAAGGACTAGCAACTCGATCCTAAAGAAAAAAAAATAAATTGATCTCCATCAGCAAGCTCAGAAAACTGTAAATAAATCCTTCGAAGTCTGGAAAAATTTCTCCCGCCCACTTTACCGCTCGCAACCCGACAGTTTGCGGACTGTCTTTCTCCGTCGTCATTGTTCGATCGAACGGTTCGATTTTATCGCATGACAACAGATATGCATATTAATAGGGAAGGTTACAAGCTCTCTCTCTCTAAGAAGTCACACTCTATAACCTCGCCCACCCGACACTTTGTCTATTAATTACCTGTACATTCGTCGGGTATAACAACTTTTACTTTACCGTTCAAGACACTGCAACCGGATGGAAAAATAAATAAAAAATAAACATCAGCTAGTTCTATGTACATGCATTCTGGTTAGTGTTTTATCAATGAAAAGATGGAATGAAATAGAAGAATAAAAAATAAGAAAATACCATATCTGAGATTCAAATTTTTGGTTACATGATTCTGGAACATGCAAAGATGATGAAAGGGTGGAAATCAAGTCAAGAGAAGTCAAATAGAATTCCAAATGCCAAACCAAGATGCAGGTTCATCCCAAAAAAACTATCGATCTATCTTTGAGTAATTAGAAAACTGACCGAAGCATTACTAGGCTGCTCGACCGAAACATCGGGTTGCTTGATGTGGCGGAAACAAAAAGGAAAAAAAAAAACGGAGACAGAGAACAGATATAAGGACAAAAACAGAATTAAGCGGGAGAAATAAAAAAGTCGTTAAAGTTTCGGACAGACAAACATCATGATAGCGAGTAGGATTTCCGATCATGTTATGCTGTGAGCATCAAAAACAAAGCAGGTTAATTAGCCAAAAAATTAATTAAAAGGAATGGACACTGCAGAGTAGACAAGCAAAACCCTATATCTTTCTTTTATATTTTTTTTGGAACGGGATGGGGTTTGGTGGGGGTGGGGTTAAAACGAGCCATGTAAATATGCATAATATCCTGATAGTCGATGACGCAATAAGACAAAATTTTGCAGTTGTCGAAAAGATTTGGTGTATACATACATATCTCTGTCAAAACTTACTGTATATTATTTACATTGAATATTTTAAACAGCTCTGGAAACAAAATTTCCAAAATTGAAAAAAAAAATACTTCAAAAAATCTTAATGCAAACCACAAAATTGATATATTGATAGAACTAACAAACAAATAGATTAACGAAATATTTTACGTTAATCAGTTTAAGTAATCGGATTAAGAATTCAGCCTGTGAGAGGTAACTGGAAGGTGTTCTGCAAGCTTTACTTAATGAAGTTAATTATGCAAATTACTATAGATATTAGGAAAAATGCTATCAACACAAAAAAAAGTGTTTTGCCAAGCATAGAACCTGCAAATGGTGAGTTGTTAGTATAATTGAAAACACAGGATCAGTCTTGCTTGATTCACAGAGCTGTCACAGCACTGCATGATTTCAACTGGCAGTGAAATAAGAAATTTCACCCGACCATAAATCTTAATTTATGCAAAGTTGGATGTTGGGAAATCGGACAAAAAATGTACAATTTCATAACAAAAAATGAAAAAAAAAAATGTAAATTGTAATTCACTTAAAACCCAGCCTACAAGGGATTAGCCTTTACTAGAAGAATCAACTAATATTCAATGAAGCTATTTTTTTTGGGGGGGGAGATGGGGGTGGGGGAAGATACAAAGATATACATCAGAAAATACAAATTCTTCCATGTTGGTGAGCACTGGATTGTACCACATGGTATCTAAGCAAAGGACTAAACTGTCCTTAGCTGAGCACCAGTTTTGAGTTCCATTCAAGCAAAATTTAAAAAAAATTGCCCAATTGTTGCCTTTCTAATAACTTTGCTTAAAATTTGCCTTAATTTTCACGCCAGTTTCTCGTCTTCCTTCCGTTGGCTCGGAGATCCGAGCACGTGACAGATACATCGAGAGGAGTTTACATTACTCGACTTTACCGTCCTATCCCCTGACTTTGTCTCAGAGAGAAAGAGGCGAGTCGTGACGATATTTCAGAGTCGGTGCACGGGTGACGAATAAAAATCTATCGAGTTAGAGGGAGCGAGAAACCTAGAAGCATCTAAAGTTTCACACCAAAATGGTAAATCATGAAGACGAACCTCTCTATGCAAAATTGACTGCTCACAGGTCAGCAAAAATATTATTTATCTTATAGATTGTTGAATTTTGAACATTATTGCGAGACGGATAGATGCTACGCCTACCCCCCTCCCCCCCGCCCCCGTCAGTCTAGATGTAGCTGTCGTGGGAATTAATCCATCGAGCGGGAAGAGAAGAAATCTGCGTAAAATTATGCCAAACACGATATAAGACAGTTCGTCCCGCTGTAGTAACCGCAATATTTCATATTTGATCTCAAAGTGAAGGGGGAGGGGAATATAACGACAAAAATTACCATGACGACAGATCCCCTGTGCACCGTCACCCACTCTCGTTCGGCTTCTTCTATGTCGAATGTGTCCATGGCTTTTATCTTCTGGATTGACGAGGCGCTGACGAGGGCTGGAAGAACAATGCCAGGCAATCATATGTATGCATAACTGATTACTGCTTTACACATACTACCGTTTGTTTATATCTGGTACCCAAGAGCAAATCTACGACACATTTGATAGCGGCATGTTGGTGATTGATTATTTTGCCACAGATTTTACCACACTGACTGACTGAATACATTTCTATGTGTATATATATATGTGTGTGTATGTGTATATATATGTCTATATGTGTATATATATATATATATATATATATATATATATATATGTATACATATATATCATATATAATTGTACATATATATTGTACAGATGTATATATATCTTTTTGAAAAATGTCAATTTTAGTAAACTTATCAATCATCTTCAAATTATTCTTAAATTCTGTGTCTAAAATGTAGATCAGTACCATTAAATTGCATGAGAAACTTTTCAAGTGACACTTTTGCATTACAATTGTCTAGTCAATTTATTTGAAGTATATTACATAAAAAGCTAAAAAAAAATGTCATGTGCAGCATATCAAAAGAGTCTGTCTCCTTCCCCACAGACCTCTACGCTCTTAATTACGACCCGTTTCAAGGCGATGACTGACGTCCGGAGAGTGTGAATGTGAACTCTACGAGACAGGCATGCAGCCAGCCGTGTGCACAGTGAAAGAAAATACATGAATAAGAATTGATGTTCCGTCGTCATGTTCGAGTGAAGCGAAAAAGAAAATGTAGAAGACTGCCAAAATTATCCACAGACAAATTTATAGTCAGTGTACCAGGCTCTACGTCTGTGCAGGCTTACTATATCGATATACACAGATTAATGACTATATATACATGATGGCGGTGTTGTAACAATAGCCGGTGTTCTCATATCGAATAAAGGAGTCCATATTTACGTCCTTCACATGTACACATGTTAGTTTATACATTATGTACATAATGATATTCCACTATATTATCACTTTCTTCCCAGGAAAGAATGGGTTACTATGAGGCCACTCACTTATCGCTGGAAAAATATTTAAATATTATATTTCCCACGCAGAGCAGTTATTCGCTAAATGGTTCAGCCATTTTACCATAAATACCTTCTGAGAATTAGGCGAGATATGATTATATTGAAACTAAGACATGTTGTGCATCATTCCCCCATGCAACCCCCCCCCAAACCCCCCACCCATTTAATACAGAATTGAAGGTTAAAATTACAGCAAGTCCTACGGTAAAAAAGAATCTCATTTGGGAATCACTTTAGCTTGACAAATCATTTGCTTGACTGGTAACGCTGAGAGACTACATCATTAAATGGATTTTTCGTATGGAATAGCATCCAAAAACTTACATCCCAATGCATGAATGTGGGAGTAGCTAGTAACACATATACAGTATGCCTCCAAAACAGAGTCTCTAAGGATACTCGATAAGTTTTCATACTCAAGCAGTGCCCCTTCAATGTGAGTGAGTATTAAGAAATGAACACAGCGTCGACTAAAAGGTTCCCCATATAAAATGCACTCATTAGTGCCCCTCATAGAGAGAACACAATACCCCATGCAGTGCCTTCCAAAAACGAAAAACAAAACACAAAAGACAGGTGTTAAGGTTATACTCACGCAATGCCTTCATCCCAGGTGAGGTGGATCTCCTCAGACTGCGGCAAGCGGGAATGATGCCCTCTCCTGCCCGTACTCTCTCTTCTAAGTGGCCGACGGCATCGCAACGCATCTCCGCAATCCTCTGTAACTTCTTGGCAACTGTCCAAAAAAACAAACAATTTAGGCCAAAACAGGTTACCAACACGAATACTGCAATGTGGGACGGACGTCTAACTGTCGTCCGGTACCAACCCAATTTCTGTTCGAATGTCCAGAATCGGCAGAGCTTGGAGGTCGTCCAAGACAGACGACTAGTTGTCTGTGTGCACCAAGTTTCAGATTGCATTGTCGCTAGATAACTCCAAATAGGTCACATGATAAAAGTGGTATCACCCTCCAAGGCGGGTGTTCAATCTGAACCTACAGAGTTTACATTTCGGTCGTTTATTTTATTATCGGTCATTTCGGTTGTTATTTTGTTACATTTCTTTCAAGACGAGCCGATTTGCTGCTCGGACAACGAAGAGGTAACAACTGTCAGGTGAGAGGGACAACAAGTTCTCAACAGATCCGCACAGAATTTCCCCCGTACTCATTCTGCAGTCTGCACAGTGACAGTTTAGGCAGCGTCCATGTGGGAGGACATTTCTTTGAATATTCGTGGCTTTACAAGTATTTCAACATACTATGATCTCACTAGAGGCCAAAAAAAAGGTATATACCATTTCTGCTTCTTATTCATGAACCATGGGCTTTGAAGATTTTGTTGGCTCCTGTAGCTGGAACAATGGCAGTTTAACCAATGAAGAGAGGTAGAACTAGTCCGAAATTATATTTTTTAAATACCGGGAAATAATTAATTCAGTATGTATTACAATACTGTACATATAGGAAAATGCTTTGCAAAACGGGCCAATTGCTATGCAGGTGCAAAAAAAGATGTTTTGCAGTGTTTTCTGTAAACATGAACCATCGAGATAAAGGTAAGAGCCTACAAACACTGCTAAACACAACTTGCACACTCAATTATTTCCCTGTTTTTCAGATTTTTCCAGTGCATTCATTTCACAATTAAATGAACATGGACAGGGATGTTTTTTAATGTCACATTTTGCAGTCCAGTTTATACCCATCTGAGAAGAAAAAATGCACTTGATTGTACTTAATTAGAATTTCGATATGTACCGCCCAACGGTTAAATATTGTTTACGAGTTCCACTGCAGGAATTGAATTTTTTGTCGGGGAAGTACTGTTTGTAACAGCAGATTCCACACAGAATATTGCACCCAATGGTAATCAACGTGTAGGGTAAAATTTTCAACGATCACAACCTTTTATTAACATAATCGCCTTTCTTCTAGGGTTAAAATGTCAAATTGTTTTACCTCACATGAAGAGGAAAAAAAGAAGCCTGCTAGTAAAAGACTATAACATCGATACAACTGAGTGTACCCGCACTTCTAGCAGTATACTGTAGTTAGAATACATGATGTCATCTTCCTCGTGTCACCTGGTGAGGAATGTCAACCCATTAAAGATCGATGCAGCTGACTTTGAGATCCGACATTGTCGGCTTGAAGGAACGTACACACTTAAGCAGAGCTTTTGAGCATTTATATGGTCTTCGACGGTCCAATCACGTCTGAGAGATTACAGCATACGTTAAAGTTTACAGGCTACGGACGGATCGTAATCTTTACGAATACGACTTGATTTGAAAATGGCTATGGACTGGATAAAGATCATAATCTCCTGGATCCATGGACTGCATCATAAACACTATTTATGTAGCATTCCTGAAGCAGTGTTCCAAATTTGTAATGGTGGGGTTGGGAGTATTATAATAACATAATAATAAATACAATGCTTGATATAGTGCTATTCCAAATATGATCATAGCGCTTAACATTCATTTAATTATTATGAGCATTGTATTTTAAAATGTTGCCTTTCCCCAGTTCTGTTGAACCCCTCTATTATGTGTGTGCTTTTTTTTATACATGTGTTTCCTTTGATGTTTTCTATTCTCTAGATATTAAATTTAATTGTCTCGTTTGACTTTGTGAGGGGGACCAGACTCGAAAAGTTATCTTACATCTGGTCCCACTGCCTCGTCGCTATGACTACGTATTGACAAAATGTACATCATTTGTCATGTAATGGCAGATATAAAAGGAAATAAACGAAATGTAACTTCTATTCTTACTTTTCTTTTTTTGAGATGCAAGATTACGATAAATGCGTAACTTGGAAGAAACAACACAGATCAATAGTTCTATAGTATTCACATCAATTTAGCAATTTTTTGGGGCATTTTTAATTTTTTTTAAGCAATTTTTAGCAAATTTAGCATTTTTTTTTTTAGCAATTTAGCATTTAGTAGACTTAAGCAATTTATTCAGTAGATTTTTTAGTAGATTTTCTTTAGCAGATTTTTAGTAGAATTTAGTAGATTAGTAGATTTTAGCAAATTTAGCAATTTTTTTTTAGCAATTTAGTAGACCAAACAGTTAATATATATAGCAAACACATGTTAATCTCAGTGACCTAGGAACGCATCGAGGGTAAAATTCTAAGGTGTACCGAACTAGTTGCCACTGTCATTGATAAGTGGCCCCTCTTTTAGACGACCTTTCAATCTTGTCGCATTGCGTGGAACTTTTGTAGCCCAAAAAAGACCGGTTATAAGCCATGCATGATCTCCCCAAGCACGACAGCATGTCTGTAATGCTCGAGTTTTCTACGCCGTGCTCCCTGAAGCTTTTAATATCCAGTATAATGCAAGGGGAAAAAAAAATAATAATCCAGTCAATGCTTTCCTTTGAATTAGTACCTGGCAGAGTGTGCTCATGCTGCTGCAAAGAATATAAAATTATGAGCTCTTTCTTCCCTGAACTGCATTGTTTACTAAATATTTATTGCCGGTCCTAAATTTCTTTCGTTTATTATATTCCTCGCTCCTAGAGGCTGCTCTTCCTGGCATCTACAACAGACATCAAGTTGTGTTCTTGGAAAGATTTTCAAATTTTTCCACCCAAAAGCTCTCATCAGTTAAAAAGAGGTTCCCAGGGCCCGGAAAGATATAAAAATTTGTGTTGTTTTTGTTTCTCGTTTTACGGCGTACGAGTCGTACGATTCAGCCAATTACGTTCTCGTATCTGGTGAAGTACACATGTAGATCATTACACATTGATAACATGTCAAGGCCACAGTTATTGTAAAGATCTACTCCGCAAGAACTGTAATCTGATATGTCATAGTTTTTCTTTTCTTTTTTATTACTCCTCCCCCCTGAGAAAGTTGCAGGTAGGCGCTCACTACGTTGGCTGTCACCGTATATATTAAATAATGCATTTTCATATTTCTAATCGACGTCTCTGACAGACACGAAAAACAAAAGTCTGAATTCTATTCCATTGAATCATGGTGGTAACAGGAGTAGGTGCTTGGTTGGTAATGTTTACCATACTACTAGAGCACATTTGGTTAATAAAAGCACTGGAAGTTTAAACAAAAGTACAAAACAACAAAAATGGGTTTAAACAGAAAGAGATGGTATACGCCCACCACGCATTGTTCATCTGTGGTCATGTTATATGGTACTCTCCATATAAGCTTTGAATACAGACTGAAAAATATACTTGGAATACAATTTAAGCCTTGACCACCCCTTGAAGTCCTTGAAAATTAACTCTTGTGTAGATACAAGTGTTATGTAAGGTAGGAAATACAGGTTGCCAATAGGGACATTGTGTTTTTTATTTTCTGGATGCAGTTTGCATATGTATATACATGTATTATATAAATATGTATTTCAGTACTATTTCTCTGTCTAAAAACTGTCGTTTCCAGCGGCTGCCTTACAATTCCTCGCCCGCACCCTCATGAATATTTTGAGGGGCTTTCAGAAAACTATGTACAGATATTATCATATTAATAACAAGTACATGGAATTGAAGTAGTTCAACAGACTTGCGACATAATAAATATATATAGTTTATTACGATTGACAAAAGCATTGACAAGCAGAACCTGCACATACTCTTCCTGAGGCCTCACAGAAATTCTCGGAATCAAACGGAGTGCGTCGCTACACACCCGATGACTTGAGGATGGGATTGATATGTAATGCAATGCAGTCCACCGATACGGTTAAGGTCAGGTTTTGAGCGGAATTTTTTCCCTTCTTTAAAGGCGCAGTACGATTTGGAAAGTGTACAATGTTTCAAATATCCCCCTCCTCCCCCCCAAGCAAACCTCAGGTTTAGGGTTTTTACAAGTTTGTTTCATTTATAACATATGGCATAAATTTTTTATGTATTAAATTTGATCTATAAGTGTATGTCACACCCAAAACCGATTAAAGTATGATATTTTGCAATTATTCAAACTCTGACATCACTTGCACCTTTTTATCTTTTTTATCTGTGTTTGTTATTATCCAGAGTCAAATATGTTACGATCAAAGTGACCGCCAATAATGACCCTTAAATTTTAATACCCTAAAAATTTTCAAAAATTGGTTAAAATAACTCGGCCAAATGTTTACCTTCTGGGTAGTGTAACAGGACCTTCTGTAAGTCCCCCTTCTCCAGTACCATAAGATCGCAGTGGGAGGCCGCCTGGATCGCGTTGGTCCGGGGCATGCTGAAGATGAGGCTGACCTGTTGGGATGGAGAGAAGATGATCAACATGGATATCAAAGTGCCAGGGTGGGGATAAAAAAAAAATATGTGGATTCACAGAAACGTGAATCTGCAGTGAGATAATCATTCACTACAGTTCCCACGGAGAGTTAACAGAAACAACTCCATCTTGGTATTACTTATTACGGTATTATTCAAGTGGTACGCTATCGTTTAAATATCTTGTTAACTTTTTTTTTTCCTTTCAGTCGCTTGAAGACCACCAATTACCTTCAGTTTTACTAGACTTCTAAAATAAGGATAAAAGGTTGCCATTTTTTCTAAAATATACTGGGACTATAACAATTTACCTCTCAGTAAGACTAGCAAAGGACTGATTTATATTTGTTATATATGAATAATGTTAGTTAATTATATATCTGAAGTCAAATGCTCACATAACAATCCCCTACAATGTAGCCTGTAGAGTCTACCTATACTTTCATTATATATCAAATTACACAATATCTCTCAATCTGATTCAAGGACTCCTCTGGAAAGCAGTGCTATTGCACTGAAAAGGACTACCCACATTAAAGATGACAATAATAAAAAAAATAAAAAAATAAACTTTGTAAACTGTGCGTGTCGTTTTCTGTGGACATGTACAGTACGGTGTGTCTTTGTTTATTCAAGAGGTCTCCAATGAATCTGTTGTGTATCTACTGTGTCATGAGTGTTGTTGGGTGTGGGTGGGGGTGGGGGTAGGGTGGGGAGGGGGTAGGGAGTGACAAATATATGTCTTTTTGGTACAGTTTTGTGGTCAACCAAAGGTCGTTTCCTCATATGGCTGTGCTTAGGTTCCACATCTGAACCAAGGCAAATCCAACAATTTATAAACTATATACAGGCCTACACACATTTGTGCCTGGGTGTGTTTAGTTTCCACATCTGAACCAAGGCAAATCCACCAATTTATAAATTATAAATACACACATTTTGTGCCTGGGTGTTCTTCAAAATGTTGTGTAGCCTACACACAATAGCTCTCTGTTGACTAAATTTGCATTTCAGAGGCTGCCTGGCCTTCCGTGTAAAAACCGTCACCTTCTCCGACCGATGAGAAATCAATTACCAAAGCCCCCCTTCTCCCCCCCCCCTCCGGCCCCCAGCCATGTACAGAACACACCAACTTCTTTGCATGTCATTATTACATGCCCATCGCCACGGCCATGCTCTGCTTTCTATTACAGTCATAACATACCTCACCAAAGAGCTTGCCATGCCTGAGGGTGGCCAATATCGTATAGTCATCCTCGGCCAGAACCTGCAAAAGGGACGGAAAACGATAACAGTCTGTGATCGGCTGTACGGCAAACCTCAAAAAAACAGCTTGCTTTTATATGAAATTCTTTGTTTGCTTCTCCTATCCTATTTTTTTTTTCCCTTCTTCTTTTCTATTAGTGACTGACAATATATATGTGTGTGTGTGAGATGCATCGAGAGCAAGATCGTGGAAAAGTATCGCCACGACTACCGTCAAGGGCGTAGGAACCGGGGGTGCTGGGGGGGCGCCAGACCCCAGTGAAAAATATGGGGGGGCGGAAGTATCATTCCGCCCCCCCGCTCAGCAAGTCAGAAAACCCCTTTTTTATTTCCAAATGAGAAAAAAATCTCATTTGGAGCACCAAATTGCATCTAAGGCCAGGTGAAAATGCAAAATTATTTACAAAACGGAGTGGGTGTTGAAGTGTGCTATATTGCACCAAATTGCATCTGAGGCCACCTGGAAATGCAAAAAAAATCCCTCCCCTTAGACCCCTCCCCCAGGCCGGCCATCAGTCTTCAGCCCCCCCACTCAAAAGTACCTTCCTACGCCACTGACTACCGTAGAACAATTTTTGGTTTTGTTCTTTTAAGTTCACTTCTGTTTCTCCAATTCCCCCCCCCCCCCAAAAAAAAACAATATAAATGGTTGTAAATACAAAGCAATAAATATGACTTCAAACGGAACGAAATTTGAAACATGATATGATTATCGATCGCATATATTCATAAATGTCAGCAGGAGTAGTCTAAATCAGCAAACAAAGAGAAAAGTAAACATCTTTCAGTTTGAATTAATGCTTAATAATTCATACGCCTGTGTCATCATCATGTTTTTTTTTCTCCTTATTAAAAACATAGATATTAAAACATATATATGGAAACAAAACTGTTCCATGGACGTAAATTTCTTACACGTTATCTCTTTCCAGAAATAGGTGATCGAGGGGATCGTTGCAGCATTCACACATGTACATACACAGTCAACACAACACCGTACTTGTTTACTGTATGTTGTGGGGAAATGAACCACAAATTTTACAATTCAAAACATTTAATACGTTGGAGAGAATCGACTTGTCTGACTTAAAGGTGACACTTCTGTTTACATAGGCGTAGGAGCCTATTTGATTTGGGGGGGGGGGGCTGTAACGTCTTGCCCAAAAATATAACCAAAATTTTTTGTTGGGGAAGTCGTTACAATAATAATGATAATAATGATATCAGTTTAACCATTGAAAAACACATTGCAAATTCTTCTTCTTTCAGTAGGTGCCCGAAAAATTCTCAGCATATTGCCCGAATTTTCACAAAAATTTTTGGTTAGGGGGGCTACACCTATGTCTGTATATATATATAAATACAGAAGGGGGCTTAATACCACCTCTCCTACAATACTGTACTATCCCAATGTCTGCATGAGCAGGTAACAGGTTTTCTTATATCTAGACACAGTGCATTTCGACTCTGAATTGACAACACTGTATATTATTGTATCATCTTGAACAAAATTAACCAAAAGTTGTTTTACTGTGAAATTATACAAATGGCAAGGACAGAATTTGAGGATGGGGGTCCAATCTGTTTCTCAGGAGCAACATATGGAATATACAGAAATCAACAACTCACTTTTAATAGACAGGTCTGTAAGGAGAATTTGGTGTCAGAATCTTTGAATCTGAATATTTCAATTTTAAAAGCTCATTTCTGATACAATGAGTGAAAGTTTCAGCATGTGTATCAAATGTGGAAAACAAGAATGGTTAAAGATCCAACTAAGTGAACCTCCCCGAGTCGCTATTCTAGTTACTTTAGGAAAACAAGAATATTTCCTGTAGTCGGTTATAATTCGCAATCAGTATGCAAGTCTTGACTACTTTGTTTAAATTTTTTAACCCAATTTTTCGATCTTACAAAATTCATCGCTGACATTTAAGCTCGAGATAAAAGGCAGAATCAAAAGTAAGAAATCTCAAAGGCAAAGTTTGTCCAAAAATCGTTCTCCTTTGAATAAACGGAACGCAAGAAACTCTCTCGGTGGTCGTTTGGAAGCATGTACCTCTCGATAACTAATCGACTGTACTACATACACTGTTTACAGTAGCGAAGTCCCTGATGTAAAACAACAAACGACATGTGTTATGTACTCTAGCATCTGAATTACAAAATTTCACATTACTCATGTTCAGGTGAAAACATTTTGGAAAATATTATGTTCATTCCACCGGCTGCACAAGAATACATCCTTTTTGTTTTTTTTGGCATTTACCGAGCCCCCGTGTGACCACGAGGCAATTTGAGTTCTCTATGAATCGATTTACACACGTCTCTCTCTTGAACTGTACGTACGTATGTACAAAGACCCCGTCTGACATTTGGTGTACTTCGTGAATTCTGTATTTTGGCTTGGGGCGAGCCAAATTGGCTCTCGAGTAAAGTACAATTTATAGAAAGATCTCGGTTGCAAGGCTTTCACGGGAAGACTGCGAGAAAAAATGATTTGTAACGTGTGCTTTGTAAAAAACATGGTTTCACTTTTACAGCCCAAGTGTTCTAGAATGATAGAAGGAAAAAAAATAGTCACTTTTTTACCTACATACTATTTATGGAATATAAAAAAATGTTCATGATCATTTTTCAAGCTCTGTCAAACATTATACAGTACATGTACTGTATAATGAAAATATATTGCAGAAGTGGGAAAAAATTCTTCCACTTTTACCTCTTGAAATTTTGAATATTAAACTTTCATTTATTTTCATTTATTAAAACCAGTATAAATAGCAAATATTAATAAAAATGAGTACAAAGACCAAATTATCAAATATCAAAACAACATGTTGTAAAACAATATAGAAATATGTGTAAGAACCTCAAAAGGTTAACACATAGAATAAATATAAAACAATGATATTCCATATAGATATAGAAGCCACCCGTCGTGAAAGTCATAATCCATTTAAGCCCTTACAGGCTTCTCGCACGTTCGTGGTCGCTTAAGGAGTCGTGGAAATAACTGCCTGTTTATTTTCGTTATTATTATTACTATTATTATGACTATTATTATTAATATCTGTGATGTTTACTTAAGAAACTTGATTGTATAGGTACAGTACTTAGAGTAGTGAACTATACTGCTCAGGGGGGTTGGAGCCGGGGGGGTGGGGGGCTGGGGCACGCTCCCCCCACTTTTTTCCAAAATAGCATATGTGCCCTACTGGCAAATAAAATGTGCCCCTTTGTAGAAGAACTGTCTTTTGGATATCTTTTAAAAGCCTTTGTTAAATTTAATATGTTATTTTAATTATTTATTTTTAGTCTGTACATACTAAGGATTTAACCGAGGTTGCTATAGACTTTTGTTCAAGGAATGAACACAGAAGGTATTATTTTGGAAAGTACTAAATTATGGATGGACAGAAGTACAGATGAAGGTTGAAAGAGTCATGTGCACCATAATAGTATTGATAGCATACTATATATATTTAAGTGTTATGGCCAGTGTGTATCAGTTTATAGCATAATGAGTGGTGGTTGTGGAATGAGAAAGTGCCCCTCTGATGTTGTCCCCC
>JAIPMN010006921.1:9964-21585 GCA_020650975.1 Apostichopus californicus
CCCCCCCCCCCCCCCCCTCCTTAACATTCAATATCGCTTATCTCAATTAGGTTTCGTAAAACAACCAAGAAGAGATTACAATTTCTACGAATTTATACTTAATCTTACAGATGAAAGGCTTTGTAGTTATTTACATTTATATCCAAGTAACACAGCTAAGATAAATCCTCCCATCTATTCAAATATAGCGCCGTCACCAAACGGGTGTTTGCGCTCACTGAGGGAAATTCCCTTCACATAACCCTTTCGTCATGGAGATTCTGTTTCACTATTTTGACATGCGGTATCAGATATTGAAAGGCGGTGCTATATGATGTACAGCACCTTAGAAGTGCCATCAGGGTAAGAATTTATATCCCAATTTGACAGAAATTTGCTGAAGTGACAAGATACCGGTATGAAACATTATGCGAAGGCTATAGTGAAAAAATATGAATTGTGGTAATATCTGCAGGATGTTTTTGACACATGCAATTAAATCACAACTATAGTTGCAATATCGCCCGTGAACAATGCACGTTCAGCGTGGGATTTACGACGCAACAGCTAAGCCTAGGCAGGCATGTCTCTCTGTTGTGTGTTTTGTTGATCATGTTTAATTTGCAAATATGAATAGTAGATCCCCCCCCCCCCATTTTTTTTTTTTGGAAATGACGCCATCGGGACGTAGCTATATGTATGTTTAAAGAGACATGCGCAATAGAGTGTGATTTAACGGAGCGCGATGCGTGTTGGTTAATAAGTTTACAACATAACGAATTTGATTGATCGGGGAGTTTCCCTGTTTGTGTGCGTGTGTTTATGTACATTGCAACTTTACCCGAAAGTCGGTCGAGTTAGGTGGAGAGAATAAAAGGAGGGGCAGGAGGGTGTTGTTGGAAAGTTAGACAATGCTAGTGTGGTCCTCTTAACCAGACCTGAGCACAGGGGGACAAGCTTTCTACGTGCAGACTATATTGTCCTTCATATCAAATAACTGAGGGCGCAAATTATATTCACAAAATGAGAACGAATAACGAACGTGGTTTTTTTTTTCCTTTTATTTCCAAAACTGGAATTTTATTTTTATTTCTCAATGAATACATTAATCCATGTACTTAAATGTCATTAGGTCAGACATTTCGTCCCACCTCCCAAAAAAAAAAAAAAAATGTTGGTTATGATTAGTTACAATGGGGAAGAACAATCATAATGCAGTATACTCAAAAAAAGTTAACCATTAAATATTGAATATGATACAAAAAAAAATACAAAAAAAAAACATTGGTTACATGGATCAAAAGAGATTTCATTGTCCAATGCAAGAAATTGTCATGCGATTTATACCCGAATATTGTTGATAAATGAAATAATTAAATACTGAGAGGCCTTCCTCCCCCACCCCCCCCCCAAAAAAAACCCCTCCCTCACATACTCATGAAGACAGCAACTTTTGATTCACTCGCTGAAAGAATAATTATGCCATGTACATGTCTAAATGCAATAAATACATGCATAAAATGCCAATTTAAAGATGGACCATGCATTTAAATCATATTATTTCAAATTGTTGAATTGGTTTCTTCTTAATTTATAATTAATTAATTAATAAGTTAATTAACTTCTTTTTTTTTGTCGAACAATTAAGCGACGCCTCGAAGACTACAAAACATTTCAGAAGCAAGAGAACAAAGAAATTGTCACAGGCAGCATGTTTCAGATGCTCGTTGTTTTCGGGGTTTATGTAAGCACCTGAAAATAAAATGAATAAACCTTCAAAACAGCAAATTATATGTTCTTCAAAGAACATTATATCCTATTCCTATGCATCTTTTCAGATACAAACAACTTAAGGAATACCGGGGGAATACAAAAAAAAATGGATGCAATTCAACTTCTTTTGAGACCAACATAATATACCCTCCTTTTGAACTTGTCACATTTCAAATAACACTTTCTGAATGTAAATACTACAGTAGAAACACATTTCGAGGCTAACATTTCGAGATTCACGGAGAAGTTATTGGATTAAACTCATTGCAGTCCTTAAGTCACCAGTGGCACAAAAACTATGACTTGAATTATTAATTATGTCATGATGATAACAATACCATCTTCCAATAAGCATACCGAGTAGACAATATACAAGATGCCCGATCAGCCCCCATAACACTGTATTTTGATCAGCCCACATGCAGGAGAACCAATCAATGAGATACGCACTATTCTGATCAGGCTACATTGAGAAAGCCAGTCAGCTTATACACAGTATTCTGACTCGCCCATACACAGAGCAGCAAATACATAGTATTCTGATCAGCCAACATACAGATTAGCTCATACATAGCATTCTGATCAGCCCACATACAGATCAGCCTAGGCACAGTATCATGATCAGCCCACATACAGATCAGCCCAAACACAGTATCCTGATCAGCCCACATAGAGATCAGCCCATACACAGTATCCTGATCAGCCCACATACAGTTGAGCCCATACACAGTATCCTGGTCAGCCCACATGCAGCCATACACAGTATCCTGATCAGCCCACATACAGATGAGCCCATACACAGTATCCTGATCGGCCCACATACAGAGAGTCAGTCAACCCATACACAGTATCCTGACCAGCCCACATACAGAGAGTCAGTCAGGCCAATCACGGTATTCCGATCAGCCGACATATAGAACCCAACCACCTACCCCCTTCCACCCCCTCCCCATATCCCCCACTTTCAGCACACCAGCCCTTACAATAGACTAACAGCTGCTACTAACACAAGATATTTGGCACAGCATCCAGACCTTGGTTTGCTCAAGTCCGAACAGCTTCTTTTTTCTTTGCATAGAATTTTAAATATTTCAAATACCAGTATTATTGTTTTAACTCCAGAACTTTGAAAAGTCATAAAATTTGAAATCGATATTATAAAAATTTTGAGTGATTGGAAGCAGACATACAAAAAAAAAAAAAAAAAAATGAAGAAACAAAAAGAAATATGGGTGCTAACAGTAAAGAAAGAATGGTGACATTTCTGCTGAAGTGTTTCTTTCAAAGCTCAATGTTTTAAACTCCACAAATAAAATAGATCTACCTCTCACAACATTTCTACTTTCAAGACATTACAATGCTGAAGAAAATCAAATTACATACTAACCTTTAAGAATAATTAAATCAAAAGTGTTTAGATCAATGTGTGTAACAGTTCGCATAATAGGCCCCATCCCCCATTTCTCCCCCCCCCCTCTTTTCTGTACTTTGCCCTACCCCTCACTTTACCCTTCACTACGTCTTTTAATTTGCAATACTTTTTTGTTAACACACCTTGTTATAACCATGAATGGAATTTAGCAATCTTGTCAGGTTTATTTATTTATTTTATTTGACACTAAGAAGATCAGAAACCGTAAGGTGGTTTTTGAGTACCAGTGAACATTGAAACATCAATTTTTTAACATATTAAATTGTGACCTCATAGCCCAGTAACTAGCTCATTTATCAACCTTAACCTCATCAAAATTATTATTATATAATAATAATAATATTAATAATAAATAAAACCACAAAAAAAAAAAAATTTAACTGAAATAAATGGAGGTATATAGGTGAAACTTTGTGCATCATGGACTTCTTGGAAACATGACTTTTAAGCAAAAAATCTTTTTTTTAACTCAAGTTTACTCCTTCCTTTGCTGCCTTATTGTCTCAAAACAGTGCCAGCCAAAGTATTCATGCACATTTACATATATGGTTATGCATCAGCAATTCATGCATAAACATTACAAGATTCAAATATTTCCAACAAGTTTCAAAATAACAGCTAAATATTCCTTCAATAACAGTTACAAAAGAAAAAGAAAAAATGAAAAAAAAAATGCATTTCTTACTCCAGAAAACAATGTGATATATTTACACCATCCGTTTTATTTAGATCCAGTTTTGTCAATCTTCAACACTCCGAGCATTAAATACTTGAATATTCATGACAGCCTGTATCTCATTAATATTCATCACTACCACCAACTACAAAGGAGACAGCAAAGGTGTTTTCCAAAAAATAATCATAATTATAACAATAATAATAGAAAATACAGTAAGTTATTAAGATATCTTTAATAGCAACACACCAGTACAATACAAACATTTGAGAGACACCATTTATCAACAATGATATGAGAAATTAGCTTAAAACTCTTGAACATGGTCAACGCTTGGGTTAGGGACGTCCCCTCCCTCCCCCCCCCATTCACAATAATAGACTACCCCAACATGCATATTCATATTTGTGTGTAGCCTTCATTGCCATGTAGTGTTAAGACTGACCTTAAAAATAATATATCAATGCAACATGCTGATGAGAAGAGCACACATGTAAAATTGTTTTTTTTTCTTTCATAATTTCTCTCTCGTTTTTTCAAAACAACAAAAGGCTTACAGAGATTTTAAGAGGGTCTCCATATTTTTTTGGGGTGGTGGGGGAAACAAAGAAAAGAAGAAGACCAATAAAATACATGAGGAAAAAGAAACACAAAAAAATGGGTTATTGCAAAAGAAATAGAACAAAATACAACAAAACCAAAGAAAGTGAAGAAAATTAAACCACTAGGCATCAGACCATTGATTATGCGTACAGGATATTAGGTCCTTCGTCAAAAGTGAAAGTTTACAGGTTTTGAAATAAGTAGCGTTTGTTTCACATTTACACAACTGTAATCCACAGAAAGTGGAAAGGTTTGAAACCCCCCCCCCCCCAAAGTGTTGATGTTTGTATTGTACATATACACACACCCCAAGCTTACAAACAAATCTGAGTTGGACAAATTACACATAGCTGATTTAAAGTTAATCGATGTATACCTAGGGTTTAAAGGGACTACGATTCAAACTTTTATCACATGCTTATAACAGGAGCAGTTTTAAAATGAGAATGTTTCAGGAATTATCACATGTTTTAGGGTTGCGTTTGAAATAGGCGCATGTGGTGAGATGTTAGCCACTGCTTAGCAATGTAATCTTTAGGTGAAAGTTAATAGTACAACACCTTTTGAAAGGGGAATTGGGATTACATTACTATTTTTCAATTGATAAAATATGACTATTTCATATCAATTTTATAGTCTTGCATACCAGCCACTTTTTGCATTGATCAGTCAACTCAATTTTTAAAGGGCCATCTCTTAAAATTGCACAAGTTGTTAACTTGTAATCTAGAACAGTTTGCCCTCTTTCTTACTTATCTAGCAAAAAGAGAAGAGAACAGTGTAAAAAGAGAGAAAGAAAAAGAAGAAAAGGGCAAATATACAAAGTATGATTATAGGACAGACCTAACTCATGCCAAATGTCAACAAAAGTAGAAGCAAACTCACACAAAAAGCATGTACAAAAAGACTATATTCACAATAATACCTTCTATAGCGATTTGTCATGTTAGGATACTGAGCCTACACATTCTTTACAAACCATTGCTTGCAACTTGGTTATTTAGCAAATGAACAGCTTGTAATCTTCTCGTCGTCAAAACGTTTTTAAGCCTTTTAAATCTGTAGCACCCACGCATGCAGGGTACGTTGTCAAGGTGAAATATATACGAAGATCTGTTTACCCATTCAGCGAACGTAAAAAGAGGAAAAAGCAGAAGAAGATGAAGAAGAAGAAGAAGAAAAACACAAAGGGGAGGTTTAGACAAAGTGAAAACACAGGTTTACTCGGAAGAAGTACAGACTAAATGAAATGTAATAAGCTGCTCGGTCTGTGAGAAAATAACTCGTCATAGGGGACAAAAGAGGAAAATGTCCAAATGGTTATTATTTCTCCGCCGTCGGAAAATTGGGGGGAAGAGATGAAGAAGAGGAGCGTGCCTGATATCGTATTTACAAAATGAATATTATTAAGCCAAAAAAATATATATAATAATAATAATAATAAAAATTGTAAATAATAAACAAAATATTAAGGGTTCCAACAACCCCCTCCCCTCATCAGTAAGTTTCAAGGGATAAAAGAAAGATAAAAAGAAAAAGAGAAAAATGCTGGTGGATGTTATATAAAAAATTAGGAGAAGAAATAAACACTGGTGTATAAGCTTCATATTCCTGTCATGGTCCAAAAAAAAAAACAATACAAAATCATATTACAAATGTCTTCATGTTTGAAATTGTCAAGTTAGTTGTACCCAATATGTCCCATATATACAATCCCTTTTTAAGGTTACAGACACTGAATTCTTTATCACCCCGCCCCCCCCCTTCGCCCTTCCTCCTCCACCCGCTACCAACCCCCTTTAGAACAGGGAGTCACCAATGTAATGCCTTGTAGGTTATGCTAATCTTGGTGATATGGAAATCAAAAACCATCATCCCCCTTTGTGGTCCAAATGCATTTTTTTTTCCCTGCCAAATAATGGGCACGATAGATTATAATTTTATGGTGGTCTGGAATATTAATAAATAAGAAAAAAAAATAAGAAAATAATACGAGAACTGTGAAGTGTGGTTCACACAGCAAAGGAGAGAAACAACAGGAAGCATGCATAAAAGCAAGCGACGGTTCTGTTCTTATGTTCCCCACCCCTTGAAATGGGAAGGGGGGCGCATATGAGGTAGTTATCCGAGAGAACAAGCCAACAAAACAAAATAATCCAAAAAATGGGTACAAATTAGATACAAAACAAGAACGTCACTGATAGAAAGTATGGATCCTATCGCAAAAAAGTTTTCCTTGTTTTCTTTTAAGGTAGGATAACACTACCATGTCACAAAAGAACTTAAAAATAAAATCTTTTTGTCACTTTTTATCCCTTAAATAGTGAGAGGTAGGCTTCTACATAAGATATGCCGGCGTCGAAACTTCAACAAAAAATGAGAAAACGGAGAAAAGAGAACGAGAAGAACGAAAATATATAGACGAGGCAGAAAAGAAGAGAGATGGAGAACAAAAGTAGAGTTCAACGAAGATGGCGGAGGAATAAGCCCATGTACGGTAAAATCACTACTTGGCAGCTATAAGGTGGCGGGGGAGGGGGGGCCAGGGGGTGTGTGGTTGGAAGAAACATTGAACAAATTGTAATGTGAAAAATAATGAGGGGTTCGGGGAGGCAACAAAAAGCCCATCCTTATTTTGGTCTTTGAAACCTTGTAAGCTATTTACAAAACTAAACATATCAGCCAAGGCTTGCATTTCAAGAACATTTACAGTAAAAATGAACAAAGCAAAAAAAACACCACTTTGTGATACATTTATCATTTTCAATGAAAACAATCACCCAAAACAAAGCCTTACAGCTAAAGAAAGAAAAACAAAATGGATGCATAATCATGCCAAAATAAAACATTTCTTCTTTTTAAATCTTCTATCTGAGGTAGTAGCCCACCAGAGTGTTTTAAGTGTGTCTTTTTTACCCAATAAATGCTTAAGTGTGACCCTACAAAGCAAGTCAAATTGGCCGGCGATAAACAAGAGAAACGGAGAAAGTAAAAGGGAGAGGGAAAACATGAACGTTCTGACATGTGCTAAAAGCATCAATTCAAGATCTTCTGCGCTGACTTAAATTACCATTTTCAGAGTGGTGTAGTGTAGGTTATATATTGCAGCAGTCCTTATGTACTTTTTATTCTCAAAGCTGAAGCTAGCTTGTTATTATGACCAAGCTTACTAGCAGATGAGGAAAAAAAAAACGGAGAAAAATACACCCACTATTAAAACCAGAGAGTACAGCACCTACTCATACATCGGTGAATAACTGAGAAAACGAGACGTTTACAACCAAACTCTTTCCTTCTCCGGGAGCTCACCGATCCATAAAAATTTGAACGGAGAAGCAGAAGCAATCCACTCACTTTCCCCCCTCCCCCTTCTTTTGTTTCTTCTTGTTGGCGTAATCGAACGTGCCCATCTCGTAGATCGGATTGAGTTTATCCCTGGGAAGACTGCACCTGGTCTGGGTTGACCATCGTCGGCATGCCTTGCACCTCGTATGCAGCCATAGCGGCCACCGCCTGCTGGGGGTTCAACGCAAACCCGCTGGGAATCTGAAACGAGGGCGCTGTCGAGGTCGTCATGGGTGACGACTTCATGAGCGGCTCGTTATCGCGAGAGTAGTAGACGTGACGGACCTCCTGGCGTTTCTGTCTCATCAGGGCTTTGTATTCGCCGACCTTCAGTTTCTTACCGTCGATGATGCAAGTCCTCTTGGGACGGGGGCGGTATTTGTAATCTGGATATTTCTCTAGGTGCTGCTTGCTGAGACGAGCTTGCTCTTCGTAGTATGGTTGCTTCTCCGCGTGGGTCATGGTCTTCCATTTTGATCCTGGAGGACGACAGAAGAAAAATATCAGTAAAATAGACATCCTAAAAAAGCGAGACTGGTTTGGGATAGTTACCAGTGACGATACCCACGGAGTCCACACGTTATCCCAAGGTACAGACACCTAGCAGGGCACTGTGTGGTTTGTGCAACCGGTACATGTACAAAGGTATAGCCCTTAAAATTGGGAAATCTAACGAAAACCTTGCACATACCCAAAAACTGCAAAGAAATTGAAAGGACGCTTATACGGCATCAGGGAAATTCTGTTAAAATGTACCCAGAACAGAAGCCCCCAACACCCCCCCCCCTCCAAAAAAACAAAAACATTCCAGGTGAAAGTGGAACCAATACTAAATAAAGTGAACTGTTATCTTACTTATGTTGTAGTACTCGCACTACAAGTCTGCTGCTCAGCATAGATGACATTGAACAGTGTTTGTGTCATCCCCGGTCATCGATGGGTGACCGATCCCAGGGAATAATGATAGCTAATAACAGAACAAGTGCCTAAATCATACATGGAGCAGAACCAATATTTTTCTTCCCACAAAATGCGATTTTCCTCTTGGTTTTCAAAAGTTCTGTCAGCAAAAGTCCATACAGTAGCGACCTGCAAGAAGCTGCACAGTTGCCACAGACTCTATATGCTGGTGTATTTTAGTGAGGGCGCTATTAACTCTACCTGTCATGTAAACTGTACTGGCGTAACACTACACGAGGGCGTTGTGGTCAAGTGGTTAAGGCAGTGGACTTGTGATCTAAGGATTACAGGTTCGAGCCCTGGCCAGATCATTGTGTTATGTCCTTGGGCAAGGCACTTTATCTCCATTGCCTCTCTTCACCCAGGTGTATAAATGGGGACCTGCGAGGTGACTTGTAAATATAGTTGCGTGCGCCGGTTTGGGCTGCACCCTATGGGAAGTCCCCCAGGGGACACGTGGCTGTGGTGCACTGTGGTGCCCCAGGAGAGATTGTTTGAATTGTGCACACTTTGGTGTGTAGGCGTGACAAGTTACCAATGACCAGGGTTAAGTTACACATCCGGGACAGCAAGTTTGCTTATGAGGATGTTCATTAATCAAGAATTCATTAATCAAGAACACTATTAACGGCAAAACAAACCCAACCATCTTCCTTTCTTCCCGACTATGTGACATAAATCTCTGTAATGAGTAACTCTACCAGCTAACGAAGTAACCCAAGAAAACTCTTTCCCCATTTAGGAGATATCAGGGTTTAAAAGTCATATAAATGGGCGGCCATTTTGTCCATCTGTGATGTCATAGTGCCAAATAGAAGTTTAAGTTCTGTTATTTCTCCCTTGTTCTTCGTATCCCATTTTCAAAGGGTTATGTTGTGAAACAGTGTTGCAACTGAAACCAACGTCGCTGTTTATTCAACGTCTAAATGGTGCAATATCTTGTATTCAACGTTTGCAAAGCAAATCAACATTCTATGAAATAAAATAGAAGAACATTTGGCTCAACGATATCAGGTTTAGAATTTGTTGAGAACCCCCCCCCGATATAGCACTAAACTAATTATGCAAATTATGATAATTATGCAAATTACCATGGCAATTGGTGTACCTACCTAATATCTTACTAATGTTAGAGTTGTGCATATCTGGGTGTCGTGCTAAAATCTTTCTCCTCTCCTCTTTGGCCCAGACCATGAATGCGTTCATCGGACGCTTTATGTGCGGTTTACCGGCTTCAGACTTCCTGGCGTCACGGTACATCCGGGCAATGGTGCCTGCTATTAAGAAGAGAATACAACATGTCAATGCAGCTAAAACAAAAACTAGAGCCCTGTGCCACATGTCAGCTCATAAAAACAACAAAACTGTTCACTTTCGATATTGTGAGGCCAACATCCCCAAACCCCTTCATTCCCCTATAGATAAGGAACTTTGTTAATAGTTAAGTAATGAATGGATGGGAGAGAACAAAGTCATTTGTGCCTGAAAGTCCCCCCCCCCCAAAAGAAAAATGCACTGCTGGTCTCTTGACATCGTTAACTCAGCTTTGCTGCAGCAGGATTTTCCTAGTTCATTACGTTGTGTCCTTGGGCAAGATGCTTTATCTCACTTGCCTCTCTCCACCCAGGGGTTAAATGGGTACCTGTGAGGTAACTCGTCACTGGGCGCAGTATATAACTGCTGCCGACTGGAGGGATTGTCTCTGGGACAGGTTATCATTGACCAGGGGTAATATAACGTCTGTAAAAGCACTTTGAGACCTATCGCTGGTATAAAGCGCTATATAAAAAGCAAATATTATTATTATTATTGAGAATGAAGAGACGAGGCAAATGTTTGACAGAAACTCACATTTATCGACCTGAACATCTACTTTGGGTCGTTCGTCCTCATCTGTCAGGTCAATGATAAGATTCCTTCGACTTTGCATCGCCTGTTGAAGACGGAGAAAGAAAAAATTAATTAAAAACTTTTGTTTTTGATTTTTTATCTCCTTAACACACGCATTAAAATCTTTTAACAGCTCTGCACACGATGAACATTGTAAATTTCGAGACACAAACACTAAAAATTAAATGATAACTAGGATATAAATAGACAGAATATTAATATAGTCAAAGAAGAAATTAACAAAGAAGAATTAACAAAGAAGAATACTTTGTAAAAAGTCAATATGTATGTCCAAAAAAAGGGCAATTAAAGGGAAAAAACTTTAAATCACAAGGTCAATGTCAAAAAGAATCAACTCATATCACAATGTAAGTTATGGCAACCCTGATTGTACGGCAAACCTCAACAAATATCCACTTTACCCCCCTTTATAAAATACTGTATTCATGAATAGCACCCTCTAATCTGCCAACCAGCTCTGTTATGTCAAGGCACTGGAATAGCCAGCCACTGTTTGACCTTGTGTACTGCTGGTGTGTGTGTGTTGTACATTACGAACGGTGCATTTTTCCCTGAGGCTTTTTGCATGCATTTAAATGCTGAAAGACATTTCCAGAGGTTACATACAGGTAAGAGGAGAAGAAAGAATGTCACAACGAGAGAGTCATACGGGTGGGAGAGAGAGGGAGTTTGAGAGAAAATTGAAAAGCTGGCAGGAGTGATCTCTATCAATGCAACAAAGTATACTAGAATCACTTAGTTTTAAAGGGATGTAACACTAATATTAAAATATAATATTGCACACCCCTTCTCAAAACGGTGTCTATGAATTCACGATATATGGTTGATCGAGGGGTAAACGTATTTTGACTCTGATCCAGGAAGCCGATCACAGAAGGTAGTAGGGGGGGGGGAAGGGGGGTCTGTGATGTCATCATGACAAAAGTTCTTCTCAAAAGCTTT
>JAIPMN010006922.1:0-11157 GCA_020650975.1 Apostichopus californicus
CAGTATATAACTGCTGCCGACTGGAGGGATTGTCTCTGGGACAGGTTATCATTGACCAGGGGTAATATAACGTCTGTAAAGCGCTTTGAGACCTATTGCTGGTATAAAGCGCTATATAAAAAGCTAATATTATTATTATTACTTGAGTCTCAAAACATGTTGATTACAATGTTTGTTCATTATACTTTTCAAAAGTGTAGATTAATACAAGGAGAACATGTAAGTTGATAGAAAGAGGATGGGTGGAAAAACCCAGAGTAGAGGCTCAGAATAACTGTCAAGACTGTAACAGGATGACTTGAGCCACCTCTTGCTTCTACCACCCAATCCCCATGGCTCCCCCCTCTTTACCCTTCCCCCCACCTTCATCCCATGAAAATAATAATAATAATGTTAAAATATATAGCAAGTTGGTGTTCAGAGAGATTCAAAAGGTACTTTTGGATTTTCAATAAATTAACCCGCTTTATTAAAAAGATTTGAAGATTTAACTTTACCAAAGTCTTATTTTCCTTAACTTAACCACGTTGTAAGAAGTGGACATGGTTTTTTGCTTTAGTTTCATTGAAGCAACAGAAACTTTGGCTAAATGAGGACTCCCTGAATCGGTCGATAAGTGTTTTGATTATCAAAGAAGATCATAATATCCATGGACCAATCATATATAATACAAAGCCAGGGAATAACTTCATCTTCAAATTCTGTTTACCATTTTTGAAGGGTCTGAATTTTTGTTCTCATTGAACATTTTAGTTCAAGTATAGGAAACTGCTATACATGTTTACACTTATATAACCTTTTGCAATGTGATACTGAATAAATTATTCCCTGTGTACTTAAAACTTGCAAAACTAAGTTTATGTAAAGACCGTGACAATCTAATTCCTTCTAAATATTGTCTTGACATCTTTGGACAAGATAAAAAGTATATAGCTGTGGTTAAGTAGTAAATATTAGGTAACTCTGGTAATAGCTTTTCAAGCTACACCTAGTAGGCATAGCTTATACTGTAAGTGGTCATTCCCCCCCCCCCTCCTCCCCCACCTCACTGTTACTTACTATTGGGCAATTTCTCAGTCTAAATGGTCTTAAAAACAGTCCTACAAACTGAAATAGAAGTTAAAACAACACACAAAACCTAGAAAAATGGACCCTTACCCCTCCCCTCCCACCCCCCCCCCCCTCTCTCTCTCTCTTCATCACTCTTGCCCTTTCTCTCTCTCTCAAAGTTGCCCCCTTCTATTTGTAGTACCACAAAATGAAACATTAATAAGCCTTATTTTCTTATCTTTATTGTTTGTACTTCAACACTTGAACACCACCTAAGGGTTCTTTAAGGAATTTATGTCGGTCTCACTGGAACAGGAACTATCAGGCCAATTAACTCAACAGTGAAAGGAATCCACAGTATAACAACTTCAAATAATGCAAGAGGGCATATCTTATTAACTTGGGACTGGCATTTGCTGAAAAGTGTAGACTGCCACACTACTATAGGTTACAAGCATCCCAGTCTCAGCCACACATTTACACTGTGAATCAAAATTGTCAAGTTCTGTTATTAACTGTAGGAGTTGATTCAAATGAGATAAACATACCTTTGTCCTTTGGATGACTTATGCAATTTGCAGACAATGTGAAATAAATTTACCCGTCGATCACAAATTGTATGCAACACTTTGTAAACAATTTGATTCTATTTGTAGGATGGCTTGAGGCTAACAACCCTTTTCAGTTAAAACCTTTAATATATACGTAAAAGAAGGAAAACCAGCAATATCACAAACGTCACATTATAACAATAAAACATGCTAAATATAGCGAGAAGATTTGATCAGTAATTTGGTGCATTTCTTTTTTCTTTGAAAAGCATTGTTACTAAACTTATTTCTGAGGACTTCTGAAAGATTGTTCTAAAACGCTGCTGTTAGTAAAAACCTAAGGTCAGATGTGTTAGATGGTACATGCACCTCTTCTGACCGATTCAATTGAAACAACTTGGAAGACATAAACCATAGTAACTTAGTGTTTCTTTATGCTAGGAGGTTTACATATATTTACAGCATGGAACATCGCAACTTTGTGGACCTAAGCATTTCAACGTCAGAAAAATGGTGATTTGATAAGACACCCCCTGGTCACGTTGTACACAACAATATATTGTGGGTAACACTTCTATGTCGAAGTCCCTCTGATGGACACCTCTGGATAAAAGTATCTGCAAATTCCCTCATTCCCACCTAGGGTGACAAATTCGAGCCAACATATAGTTTTTACCACTCATAACCAGCACATTTTAGCAACCAAATGTTGACCCCCCTCCCCCCCCGGTTCATTTGGCAACTTTTAAACACGTCTGGTCGTCAACCTATCGGGAAGTTTCTTTGAGGTAAATTGACCACGTTCACTAAACTGAGTCAAAGCTTTGGGCACCTGTAAAATTGTATCCAAGTCTCGGAAATGGGATACACTGGAATTATACCTGTAAAACTCATAGTTATCGAAGACAAGATTTTCTTAAACATTACTTTCATAAATAGCACAAAAATTGAGATATGTTACAGCACTTTACAAAGTCTTTGGAAATCTGTAGGCAGAAAAGGGTCACTTGCATGGGGGCCCAGAGCCGTATCTACGGCAACTGTAAGGACTGATATATGACAGCGCCCTCTGTTGAAATGCTGAAGATCCCTGATTGGATGATTCAAGTATACCCCCTGCCCCCCCCCCCCTCCCAAAATAAGATAAATCTGATTCCCGTCTCTTGTCTATCTGTCAGGTGGTGCTAAGTTTGTTAAGATTTTTGTTTTGAGATTAGAGAAAAAATGCCTTCAGAAGGAGACATATATCATAAAGACTGCTGAAAATATTTTGACAGGCCTTTTAAGATTGAGAGAGAACATTTAAATATTTACAGAAAATTCTTAACATTAACGAATGTAGGAAATTTATTGTTTACGTCGCATTTCCTAACCAGGGGAGTTTGTCTATACTATTCTCTATGCTTGCCAGATTTGTAGTGATGTTCTCGGTGCGTGGGTCTGTATTTTTTTTGAATAGTTTATGATAGGATATTCTTGTTGTTTTGCGTGAACAAAACAAAATTGCTTTAATAATATTTTTGTCCAAGTGAATGATTTTGCATTGGGTCATACCGTTGCGTCACTCTTACCAAGCCAAAGTTATGACTTTGTCACATTATTGGATGCCGTTTCAACCTTACAAAGAGACCCCACCGGGCTGCTCTAAATTAATTTTGCCTGCTCTAAATTAATGGAAAATGTAAATATCCTACAAATTTAATGTTATATATTTATTTTTTTTAACTTTGCAAACCCTTCAAGCTGTATCCTAGTTTCGTTGAATATTCCTGCTTGGGATTAAGTGGATTAAAAGTAACAGATTATGGTTCTAGGCACCAAATCTTTCCTTTATTTGTGAAATATCATATCCAAAGATGGAATCCAAAAAATTTAATGCAGAATGCAGTATTTTTGGCGATTGACCTCTGACCTGCCTTGATTAACCCCTATCAGAAAATGTCTGTTAATTTTCAATCATCGTGTAAGAGATGGCAAAAACACTTACGATTGAGTCAAACAGTGAAAACAATCAGTTAATATTTGGTTTTTGTTTTGTTCTATCATTTTAGTTGAAAACAATGATCTATTAAGGGTGATTTACGTCCAACTTGTATTAAATTTTTACAAATGTTAACAAGTTGTTATTCCATGGCAACCAAGGTGTTCACTAATTACGAAATGTGTTTCGGCTAAATTAGATACCTCAAGAGTTGTTTGCTGTACAAAGCATTTCATTTACATCCTGCATAGTTTGTCCTTGAAAATTGTGGGGTGTTTTTTTAGGCAAATTTATACAGTTACCTTGTGATTTGATATGATAGTACTTACTGTTTAGTACATTGCAAAATGTTATGCAAAGATTGGTCAAATTGTTACATTAATGTAACATCTAGGATGCATAACAGTTCTCATGAACAGAAGACCTTAGTAATTTCATGACTGTGTCATAAACAAAACTCAGAAGTTCAAAAACTTGATATGAAGAATTTTATTTAAACTCAGAATTATTTCTCATGTCCCTATTTCTTGATTTTTTTGTTTGTTTGTTTTTTCACGAAAAAGAAAATATAATGTACAGCCTTACACTATAAATGTTTTCATTAAGAGAGAAAATGTTACATAAAGGCTCAAGTTGTAAATTGTTGGCCCGAGTCAAATCTTTGTATCTTGCTCCGTTACTAACATAACTTTTTCCGTCAAAATCTTTCTCTAATCACAGCATGGGTCAGTGCTGGCATTTGACGTAGCTCTATTAAAACATTAAAACTTTTAAAATATATATCTGTGATTGTTTTTAAATCTGCTCAGATCGTTCAAGCTTGTTATGGAGCCATTTGAAGTGTTTACGACAAGAATCTATTGTTTGCGTCAAGATGCAGATTAAAATGTCCCTTTTCAAAGACTTCTATTTCCAGTTTCAGATGTAGTTTATCGCCCCTGTTTACCAAGAGGATAGTCATTACCATTCCATTGTGCTGATACAATAATACTTTCTAATGTAGTCAATCACCTGTCTGTCAGGGTTTACATAAGAAATAGATGTTGAAGGGGAAAACAATTAACGGAATTTTTCTTTTAATACAGATGGTGATATTAAAAGAAACCAATTATGTAATTTGAAATTGTAAAAAGTTATTATTAAAGCTACATACTGTATGATATCAGATATTAAGTCAATTTGATGTCACTGTATTATTTTAATTTTTTTTATAAAAGAACAACAACTAATAGATATGGGGAAATCTCTTTTAAAAGTACACTACATTCTCATTTGGCAGTGAAAAAAAGTTGTGGATTTAGGGAGGTTCCTTTAGGATGGTCCCATGATGGATGCACACCTAATGACGATAAATAAGGTTACTTTCATAGCTGGATCTCGTAAAATTTATCAAGTGCAACCGGCACGAAAATGGACCCTATATGCTGAAACCAAGTCACTACTCAGGTGTTTGTCATAAGAGAATTAAAACAGGACTGCAGATGTGAGATGGGTGGTGTAGGTTTGGGAAGGGAGGGTCCCTGCTACCCAAATACCATCAAGAGAATATCAAGGGACCCAAACACCATGAAATTGAAATAGTGATAGTGATATTATATAAATTCCTAAAATGGTTTATTTACAAAAGAATGAATGATTTGAAATGGAAAATTGTACAAATATTTTTTGTTTTTTTAAATGGCACCAGTGGGTGGAAAGGGAACAGGGAGGGGTGAGGCACAGGTTCCTCTCTTTTTGACTTTTGTAACTATAGTATCTGCCTCTTTGTTAGTGCCCTTTGCAGAACCACACAAACGGGATTTCTCTTTATCAATTGAAATTATACAATTTTTGGGGGTTTGACAAATGTTATATCATAGAACAAACTACTTTTGATATTTTTGTTCCCCTCCCCCCCCCCCCCAACCACAGTCAATTTCCTGTTCATGAGTAACTCTCTTTCTACATTCCTTCACAGTTTGTGTTCAAACAGATTGTAACACACACTGTTCATTCTGGTTTTACTATAAATCAAGACTAATCCAAGTCTTTTCTTATTTGTTGAGATGGATTCAGAAATGACTTCAATAATATGTTGATATATAATTGATATTATAAGAACAACAATAGTGCCAACATCTATGTAGATGTTGGAATGGGTGTTAATTGTGTACAAGCTAATTTAAAGAAGGGAAATGTCCCATCTCCTTTTAGGTGACATTTTCTCTTATACACCTTTGTCGTTGTTATCGTGTCTAAATCTATTGTTTTTAATAGCTTTATATAAACTCCAAATCCTTTTCTGATCTTTCAGAAGTAAGCAAATCCTCACAATAATTTGACCAAAATGTCCAACTTTTTACCATATTTTGTCATCATCCTCCGCGGGTGTTTGTGACGAGAGACGGTGAGGTTATTGTGGGAGGAATGGTTCTCAATAAGCACAAAATAAGAAGTGATATTTTTTGGTCAGAATCATAATCAATTTTCTTTAATAATACCTTAATACCTCCTCACTAAATCCCTCCCCAAATTATTTTCTGTTGATGCCAGACCTTGTGTTGGCTTTTAGTGCATGGCACTGTCCTGGAATTTGAATATCTTGGAGGCGTATAAACTGCTGAAATTCTTCGACAACACCTACCAATACCGATTGGGAGCATATATACGTATAGTTTGACATGGTTTGCTTTATCATCATACAGCAGCTTTAATAAAGAAATGTAAAATTATATCTTCTAAGTATTGTTTTGGGTTTAACTTTAATTTAAAATCTATTTCATTTAAAGCAGCATGGGTTTGTTGGTGTTGTTTTTGTTGGGTTTTTTTATTTTGTTTTGTCTGTTTGGAACAATTCCACCAAATTGTCAGAAGTTTGGTCAAAATAAAGAGGGCAATTGATCACACTAACACACCTTTTTATGGCTAATAATTAAATTTTCATAAAGTATGAGACAGTAAATAGGATTCTCAATATCACGTTTTTCCCAGACACTTGTTGTCCTTATTTGGTAGTCACATGTAAGAAAAAATTAAAATTGTGAACTTCCTTTATTTGAAACTGACACTAGGCATAGTGTGATTTTGTTGTTGTTGTTGATTGAATTGTATCCACACATTAGTCAAACTCAGACGTGACTATCCTCCTGGATAGACTTCATGCTATTATTAAACAAGGAACCATGGAAATACATATGAAAGCTAAATCATGGTTTAAAGGTTTAGCAGTTCTGGCCCCAGATTTTAGCACAGATAAGAAAATTGATAAGTTTTCAAAAGTTACCCTTCTGGAGGTTCTGACATTTCGAGTTATCAACAACAGACATTGAGGAGAATTGGATGAGTCATGTAAAATATCTCAGGGAAGGAATAATGCTAAGAGGGTGTAGGCAGTGCAATGGTGGATGATAGCTGAATACGAGTGACCATTATTTGAAGTTTTATAGCATATTGTTGTTTTTTGGGGGGGCGGGGGGACACTGTTTTAACCTTTAATGTTTGAGAGATATTGATCAGGAATTTGACTTGTTCAGTTCCATTAAACAGGAACGAAAATGTAAAAAAAATGTCTGTGACATCACAAGAGCCCACAGTAGAAAAATATGTAGGGTTTTTTCCCTTCATTTTCAATGATCGAAGAATTGTTTCCGCAATGTGTTTGCTAAAATGTATGATGTAGTTAAATTATTACGATTATTTTGTTTTTCTTCTGTAAATGAACCGAAGCTACTAATGTTGTCTGCACTATCAATTGCTTATTGTCAAGTAATTAATGTTTCACATTCACTCTCACAATGTGAACAGAGGTGCACTGAGTGATAACAATACAATTTTACCTCGAACTGTAGCCTGATACTGAAATGGCAGCCCTTAGTTGGTGGCAATCCCCCCGCCCCCCCCTCCCTCCCCCCACCCCCCATTTGGTGGTTTCTTTGCTGGGTAGCACCTTTATATACCATGTTACCAGTGGTCACACCCTAGTTTCATTCCATACAATCCAGAAATGATAAAAGGAAAGAATTTCCAATAGGAATTTTCGCTTTTCTTTTCTTAGAAATTTATTAGTTTCATCCATACGCAAACAAGTTTATTTAAGAGAATCGTACTGTACAATTTATAATTGAAAGCTGGTAAGCTTCAGCGGAAGGTACTTACTGGGATTAGCTCGGATGTATAACATTGTCGGAAAACCCCATGCCTACGTTAAGAACGAACAAAGCCGAAGCCATACTGTTCAGATTAATTTGGTTAGTTGAAATAGAACCTTGGATGTTAAGAATTCTGCTTAATGTTTTGTTGGGGAGAAGACCTAACTCCCCTCATTTTTCAACTTTCATCTCAGAGTCTCTCATTAGCCTCTGCCTTTATAAGCAAAATATGATATTTACAAATATGATATTTACTGTAGATCGTTTATTTTTACTTATAAATACTGGAATCTTCTTCCTTCAATTACCAAAGAAACAAATACAGCTTGTAATGCTACTTTATAATCTGTTTACACTAGATGTTATAATGTTTGTTAATTTTGTGACACCCATAGAGCCATGGAAAACATCTCTTGTAAATGTAAAATTTTGCCGGTGTAGAAGAGTGGCAACATTCAAAAATGTTTGTAATCCATGTTGTCACGATTAATTTTTTCAGAACAACTCGTCTGTGCATTTTACGACAATGTTGTTTGTTGAATGTTATAACATGTTGCGCAATAATCAAGAGGATACGTAGCTAGGATTCGTATAACTTACAAGACCACGTAACGAGGATAGATTATTGACATTACCTCATCAAAACAAATAGATGTAGGGGAGACATCGCTGGAGTGTGAGAAATCAAGACAGTCAAAACAGAATATTACTACAAACAGAAACCTGAAACTGTCTCCAAACTTTTCTATGAGGTTAAGATCGAAAACAGTCATAATATAGATTGTCACAAACAAATTTGGTAACTTTTAACATGGCTTTAAATTTAGTTGGGCTACAGATTTGTGGTTGTTTAGACACACATGTCTACATTAACCATCACCACGGTTTAATATAATATAAGGTTAGGTTAGTACCTCCCTCACAACAGTTTTAGACACCAATGTTGTCTGTATATGCAATGATCTCAATAGTTATATACTTAGGGTAAATTATGCATTAAATATTAAGCACAACTAAATATAGGTTATCCCTGAAATGATTTCCAACTTATTCTATGATAGAGAGAATGCCATCACCCTCAGATTGAATGTAAGTTGTATTTGGAGCATACTTGCATATTCCTTTAATAAACATCCTGCAATGGTCATGTGACAGTCATGTGACCCTTGAAGCGGTTATATACTCAAAACATTAAGTCCCATTATTTTTGTCTGAATTGAAACCCAAGCCATGTGTGAAATTGAAAGCAAAATAACTTTGTTTTTTCTATTACGTGCACTTGAAAGATGAATAGATGTTTCTTTTGACTTTGTAAAGCTGAAAGTTATTCTTGGACATAGGTTTGATGTAAACATAAACGCATACCCACATTCTACAACTATGACAAAACCACAGGTTTGTGGCTGTTTGGTTCATTCTGGATTTAAGTTGGTTCATTATTTGTATTATGACAGGAATGGAAATTCCTGTTCTTTAATGAACCATTTTATTATATGGTAATTTTTGACCTCTTGACATGTGATGATTCTTTTTCATAATTTTAAAAAATGCAGTTTTTTAAGTACGGGAGATAATTACTTTGTTATTGTGTGTGAATTGTTATTATGTTTAGAGAGCAGATCTCGAGGTTCCCATCGCCTTAAAAAAAATAAAGTTGTTTTTTTGGGCTTCATTCAAATAACTCTTTTTCCAGCTTAGTTTGGTCTTTACCTTACCTGGGGAGGAATTAAAAAAAAAAAAAAGGAGTTATATTTTAATTCAACCATAAAAATACATCTGTAAAACCCCGTAATACAAAAATTAATTTTCAACTGTAGCAATATTTGTCTCCTACAAATATATGGAAAATAGTTTTATCAAGTGCTACAAATAATTTAAAGTGACATTAAAGCCCAAAATAAAAGACACAAATATTAGTAAGAAGGTTATTCAAGTATGTGTGAATATAACAGTACATTGGGTGGGTTCAATCCCAACAATTGCAAAGCACAGCTTCAAGGAATTTGTGATACTGACTCGACATAACATCATCATGGTCATACGGTCGCTATCTCGATGTAAGGGTACTGGGGTTGAGAGTGGAGCTAGTTGGTTGGTTTTCTTGCCTCTAAGTTCTATCTTGGATGACTGCTCCGAATCAAAACTGCAGTACGAAGTGTTTTCCGAAAGGGAATGAGGACAGTATTGAAGAATTTAGCATGTACAGTATAGACTCCTGATGTGTGACCTCATCAATTCACTTTGGCTTCGGCTTTGAGTACAACTGTTCTGTATGTTGCCTTGTTGGACGAATCTTACCGTAGTAGTAATTACCGACTTTGTGAACCGCGTTATAATCATTGCCAACTTTGCAATCCGCGGTCACCCTAACAATTTTGCAAGGTTGGTAGGAGTGACTCCATAGTTTTCCCTTGATCGGGAAACCAAGAAAGTATATGAAATCTTTGGAACTCTCCTTTAATAAGGACTTCTTATTAATTTTTGATTCATGCATTAATTTGAATAAACATAATTTACTGTTTACCATAATGGATGTGAGGGATCTGTTGTTACTCGGTAACTCACAATAGGTGCTCTACTTACTGTACATAGTAACTTTAAAAGTTCAGTGATCTACCACAAAATGTGTATTTAAGGATTCATTTTAATAAGTGCCAGTGACTTTGTTGCCACTTGACGAATGGTCTATTGAGAACTCCTTGGTCAGCTGGGACGTGTCCGATGCCAAGACAGGGCAGCTCAGTGAGTCAGCGTTGTGGTATCTGCTATCAGTAACTTCACTGTCAGAAGAAGTAAAATGATTGGTTCATTATGACATCATCATAATGTTCAGTATGACATCATCTGTGTTCAGTACAATGTTCAGTGTGACATCATCAGTGTTCTGTTTAATGATCAGTATGACATCATCTGAGTTCAGTATAATGTTCAGTGTGACATCATCAGTTAATGTTCAGTATGACATCATCAATGTTCTGTATACATAATGTTCAGTGTGACATCATCAATGTTCTGTATAATGTACAGTATGACATCATCAATGTACAGTATAATGTTCAGTATGACATCATCAATGTTCTGTATAATGTTCAGTATGACATAATCAGTGTTTAGTATAATGTTCAGTATCATCAGTGCTCAGTATAATGTTCAGTATGACATCATCAATGTTCAGTATAATGTTCAGTATGACATCATCTGTGTTCTGTATAATGTTCAGTATGACATCATCAATGTTCTGTATACATAATGTTCAGTATGACATCATCAATGTTCAGTATAATGTTCAGTATGACATCATCAATGTTCAGTATAATGTTCAGTATGACATCATCAATGTTCAGTATAATGTTCAGTATGACATCATCATGACATCATCAATGTTCTGGCACAGTTTATCTACATTTATACATGCGATAACAGAGAACAACATAACACCATTATGACA